>JAQFZH010004128.1:0-12476 GCA_034695485.1 Entomobrya nivalis | reverse complement strand
TCTGCTATTGAAGAGAATCCGTTACCGCTTAAATCCAAATAGCGGACGGAGCCCAATTTCTGGATAACTTTGTGGGGGACGCCAGCCATTCTTAGGGAATTTTGCATGGTGAGTTTGACAAGGGAGTGGGTGACACCCTCAAAAGCTTGGTTATCAATTCGCTCAATTCGGTTTTCAGAGAGATCAAGTGACTTAAGTCCGGTTAAGGGTGCGAAAGCTCCGGATTTTAAAGAGGTGAGTTTTCCTTGGCTAATTTTAACGTCTTCAACAGCCAATCCGAAGCCGTCGAATACTTCCGGTGTTAGGGAAGCTAGGCCGAAGTTGCTGATGTTTAAACTCCGTAAATTCCTCATTAGATTGATATCCTCCATAGAAAATGGGGCATTTAGACGACCAATTACACTGAATCTGTATAAAGTAAATAGACGAAAGTTGGGAAGCTCATCGTGCGCAATTTGGAGACGATTTTGATCCAGGTTGAGATGCCGCAAACGGTCAAAGTTTTCGAAAAGGTCAAAGGGCAAGCTTGAAATATTATTGGAGCTGAGGTCCAATGTTTCCAATGTATTTTCTAGGCCTCGGAATGATTTTGATTGGATCTCGTGGAGAAAGCAGTTTGATAGGTGGAGTTCTTCGATTCTGGCGTCTTTAAAGGCGTCGTCGACTAGATGGTCTAGTGGATTGTAGGAGAGATCGACAATTGAAGCTTTTCGAAAATTTTGGAAGGAGTATGGGGGCAATGAGGAGATACGGTTGTTGGAGAGATTTAATTGGGATATTGAGAGTTTCCGGTCGAAGAAGATGTCAAAAGTGGAGATCAACAAGTTTTTTGAGAGGTCAAGATTTTGGAGGGTGGATAACGGGGAGATGGCTTCAAAGGGGATTTTTTGGAAGAGATTGGATGCCAAGTAGAGATGACGAAGGGATTTAGATAAGGAGGTGAAAGCATGGCTGTGTACGAATTGGATGCTGTTTGAGGATAAATCGATTTTTTCCAGTTTGGGGAGATTTGAGAATGCATCCTGTGAAAAAAAAAATATAATAAAAATTACAGTATTGAGTTATAATGCATTTTATTTAAGTTAATTTAGTAAATAGGCTTATATAACATTTAGAAGGAAGGGAAATAGGTTTGGTCTCAATACGCCCCAAAAAAAAGTTTCTTGTGAAAAATTATCTACCTGTCTATTTTACTATTCTAGAAAGCAAAACAGCTAAGAAAATTGATTGATTTTGAAAGGAAGCCAACCTAGAAACCTTATTTACGCAAAAAAGAAGGCTACACAAATCAAATTAGCAAATTTAACTTGCATAAATCATTCATGGTAGATGTCTTGCAAAATTACATGTTCATTTTTCATGGACAGCTTTACTCACAACTTCACTTTTACTATATAGGTTACCACAGCTAAAAAAATGATAATAAGTATACTTGTAGGGCTTCCACAGAACACTGCGTCACTCACTCACTCACTCAATGGAATAAATATTATGTTTTTTTGTGTGAAATACGGAATGCGGAATACCTCTTGAATATATGTGATCATATTTCCAGCCAGAGAAATACAAGTAATTGATGATGGGAGACCTTCCAAATCATCGGGATATATGTCAGTTATTCGGTTGTCTGTTGGGGAAAAAAATAAAAAAATATGAAGAGATCGCTATTTGCATGATATTTACTATATATTGTAAACAATATCTATTTGTACAAGTAAATATATAACAAGTTTTGTTTTAAATTGGAGATATAGTGTGTGGAGCTATTTATCAAATCTATGTTATAAGCCAAATTGAAATTTAATCTAAATTATATATATACTCGATATATGTAGACATAAATGTTTTGTCCGTATAAAGTTGTGCTAAGTCATCTATCAGTTGATAACCAAAAGATGTCTATTTTGACTACAGGTTCATGACTTGTATTTTTATCTTCTTTTGCAGAGATTTGAATTGTAAAACGCATTTTAGTGTAAAGTATTTGTTACGATATAGTCAATTTATCAGATATGTAGTATTTATAATCAAATAACCAAGATTACTCTTATATTTTGATTAGATAAGAAGAGTTTAGAAAGTGAATTGATGTCAAGTGTCGATGTTTCGCCGTGTACGAATTTATGTAATTTACATTTACGTACATTTTCATAAGCGTATCCTGTAAAAGCCATTAGGTGTATAAATGTAAATTAAAATTTAGTTATTTTTTTTTCCTACAAAACCAGGACGATAGTTAATTTTGAAAAGTTGAATTATCATTCGGCGTTAAGAATGGAACAGCACCAAGTAAACCATATTAGGCAAAATATAGACCGACTAACTAATTTGACAACATGCAACGTATCCGTTATTACTGCTTTGGAAGCTACTGGGATATTATCGAAAGCTGAAACACAAAAGATACAAGCGAAGGTTAGCTATTTTAAATCTAATATTTTTTGTATAAAAAAATCTATCCACTTGTTTGATTAAAACATTTCAATGTACAGAGCAAAAATGACGGAGATCTTGCAGCAGCACACGCATTTTACGAAATTATGATGATAAAAAAGGATTCGTACGAAAGTCTAGTAAAGGCTTTAAAAACTGCTTGTTTATCTGGTGCCGCAAGTGTTCTTGAAGAGATCCCAATGTCAAGCACACAAAGTAGTTTGGGAACCGACAAAGAGGGATCTAAAAAGGGTATGGCACTAGGCACAAAAGTTTAAAATATATTCCAGGCTGTTAATAAACTATACTCATATTACTACCTTGTTAATTAATAATTTTCCTTAAGGTACGGAAACTACAAACACGCTTATAAATGATGTGGTTGCGAAAAAGATAATTGGCACGGAAGAGGGTAAGGGTTAACCACATCATCATGGGATATTGAATAAATTATAACTTTTAAATAAATAAAGTATTTGTTTTTTTAAGACTGTGATGTTTCTATTGACGAAATTGTGGGAATTGCCGAAGACTCTGATACTATAAAAAGCATGCTTCAAAGTGGAAAGTGGAAAACGATTGCAATGAAGCTAAGCATTCCACATAGTGAAAGGGAAAAATGGAATAAAGAAATTACTTTGGGAACAAGTGAGGTTTTGGATGTTTTTGGAAGGACTTTAGTACAATGGAGTAGTAAAAAGGAGAAGGAGGCTACACTGGGCGTACTGATGACAACTGTTGAAAGTTGTGGAATGAAATCGTTTGCAGGTGAGTATTTATAGTGAAAAATACATCCTCGAGTTATTAATTGCAGAAATAAAAAATTTAAATGTTTTATTTATGTTCGTAGTTAAAATGAAGGACAAGTTTCAGTAGGAAAAAGCAGTATTTTTTTAAATGTAGCCACTTGGGGATTAAGTTTATGAATTTAAAATTTGTTTAAAGTTTTCATATGTTTTAAAATTACTGTCAGTTAATTAATCGTTAATAAGTAGTAATTATTATATTGGGGAGTATTAAAACAATTATGCATTTTTATTTGTGACTTCAACATTCTAGCAAATATGTTTACTTGTGTAAAAATTAATACTTACAGCCCAAATTAAGTATCTTCAGTTTAGCCGGTTTTGTCAATCTTCGCAGTGCATTTGTTGGAATGACGGTTAGTTCATTATGTTCCAAGTCAAGTTCAGAGAGAAACTTAGATAAGCCAAAGAATGCATCATCGGCAATATAATTTAAATTGTTTTCTCGTACTTCCAGTCTCCATAATCCTAAACATTTAAAATGAATTTAATAACTTTACACTTTAGCTGACACTCATTAATGTAATTAGTCATTTAGTTAAAATAAATGTTCAATAAATATTTTTACCTGATCCAACCAATCGCTTATCATCCAAAACTTGTAAATTATTCCCCACCATTGAAAGCAGAAATGCTCGGCTAGTATTCAAGTTTAATGGAATATTTCCAAATGGTACGTCATGACAAGCCACAATACCGAATTCGGTGGGGCCTGGTTTACTACAAGTACATAAGGGATTGAAGGAACAGGGCGGATACACATCTAAAACGTTCCCTTGATGACCTCGGGTTAATAAAGGCTCGGCTATTAAAGACTCTGCTATGGGCTGTGCTTGTATCATATACGCCCACGCCATAAGGGAAAGTGTTATGAAAAGGACGAAGTAGGCTACTCGCATTACTATCCACTGTAAAAAATAAACCATTAAAATATTTCAAACAAATTTAAATTTAATTCTGTAATTTAATTAAAATGATGTAAAATTAGTACCTCAGGCTCCATATTTAAAGTAAATAGGTTGTTAAAATTACAATTAATTCCTATTTGTATTAGCACACTATTTATTTTAATTGGCCAGTTAACTTTTTTAGGTCAAGTTAAGAGTACAATTGTAGATGTGTCTGATTGGAAGAAATGTTTTTAACACAGTGCTTAAAATGGAGCTCTGACATGGCTGGATATGTAATGTGTACTATTGAAAGACAAGCAGGCTATTATCTTTCCCTGCAAATGTAAGATTTCATCAGAAAAAAACTATTTTGTGATGAATATGAATGAGGAATAGTGTCGTGAAATGAGCAATAGAATACATTTGTGCATTTTTTAGGTTTCATCAGTAATCCAATAAAGTTGCCTGGGAAAAATTTAGTATGGTCAGCAGAAGAAGGAAGTGGGCAACGTCATCATAAATATATCGGCTGTTCTACATTGTCGGCGAGTATGGTTTGGAGTGAATCGAAACAAGAAATTGGAGGTGGAGGTTTATATTAAATGTAACTCTTTACCAAATAAATTGAATATTTCTTCTATATAATCCTCTATATATGGAGATGTGCCGACGACGAGAAATAACGGTTAATTTTCTCTTTAGATTTGAGACAAATAAATGCATACGAAGGAATTTGTTTATTCTCTTAATTATGTATAAACGTTTAATCTTAACAGAATGCTAGCATGTATATATGTATGTTTCCATAACTGTATTATATAGATGCATTCAATAAATTTGTTTGAAACTTTGGAATATATATCTGGATTCATTTTTGAAGCCATTAATCATTAATAGCTTAAAAACTTCATTCCATAACAGTGAACTATAGGTCCCACTCTGCCTAGTGTAATCTGGGAGGATAAGATAAGTAACTCCTTCACAAATTTGCGATTTTTGCGTTTTCAGTTTTAATCGTCTCGCGAAGCTAACGTTACATATAAAACCTCTACTTCTCGATTTTTACTCCAAAACAGTGGAATACCAGTTTGTATCTTTTGTAAATCATATTTTAGTCGTGTGTCGGCCCTAAGGCCTTAGAATCTATCCTACCATTATTGTCTACGTATGCGACTGGATTTATGTGGGCGGCGTACTTATTTTACAATTTCACAGAATGTTCTTGTTGAAAGCTGAAAATCAGCACGTAGACTCAACTTGACACGCTAAGTTTAAATCTTAGGTCAGATTTAAGTTTTGACCTTTCCTATCCCAGTGGGAATCCCAAAACGTACAAATGACGAGTTAGTGTGTTGAAAAAACTCTAACAGTTGGGTAATTCGAAAAGGGATGATTAATTGATTGATGAGGTAGCACTTGATGTTTGACCTTTACTTCTTTACTACCCTTCGAGTGGGAGTAAGGAAGTGGGCGGGGGTTAGAGAAAGAGCCGGATTTAAGAGTAGGATTGGGGATATGAAATGTGTTGCGTTTGTGTAAAGTGGTTAATATAAAGTAGCCCTTCAATTCAAAGCAGTTCCACGAGTGCGATAACAAAATTGATCAAATTTGTCGCAACTAACCCGACATATCAAACAAGAGCTTGTCAGATCAGGTGAAGTGTCAATATTTACACAAGGCTGCTACTACTTTGTTGTTTTCGTTAGAGAAAATGTCGAATGACACGACTACTACACTGCACTCGAAAATCACTTGTCAAAAATTTGCACAAATCAACAATGTATTGCTGCGTAAGCTTTGTTGTTTGTGAGCACCGGCAATAGCAATCCACAAACATGCCGGGGGACGTAGGTGACTCGCAGTGAATCGAACGTCATCTTCATCAAATGCTATCTCATTCACAAATCAGTTTTATTTATACGCTTTGTTGTGAAAAATGCGGTTGGCGTTAGAAGCCACACAGCAGTCTTCCACGAAACCAAGAATTTTGCAGTTCGAAACAAGCCGAGCGAGCCCAAAAGTTAAAAATCAAATTTTTGGCAGTTGGCAGCACTACTGTAACAATGGAAATGAAAAAAGAAACACCAGGGGATAAAAACTGGAATAAAATAACAATTAGTAAAACCGTTACAACAACAACTGTTTTTGTCAGAGAAATAATCATTTCAATTCAAAACAGCGAAACAGGTATTTTTCTTATCGATAACAATATTTAATGTACCATTAAGTTTGGATAAGTGTGCGGTTAATGTTGGCTATCATGTGTATTCAATAGAGAATAGTTCAAAGTTGCTTTAATATATGTGGCAGAGTTCCCCATGTTGAGTTCCAGCACAAAAAAGCTTCAGAAGAAAGCTCGTTAGATGATGTAACTGCTAAACTGATAATTGGAACTGAATATGTAGACTATTTTATCTTTACGATTCTAATTAACCATTGTACATACATCCTTCTTGTTTTTTTAAGACTGTGATGTATTAATTGACAAAATTATGGAACTCGTTGAAGATTCTGACACTATACAATTCATGCTTCAAAGTGGAAAATGGAAAAGCATTGCAAGGAAGCTGGGCATATCATTTACAGTTACGGAAAGATGGAACAAAGAAATTACTTGCGGACAAAGTACCTATTCGGACGTTTTCGGAAGGACTTTAATAGAATGGAGCAGTAATAACGGGAAGGATGCTACATTGGGAATATTGATGAAAACTTTGGAAACTTGTGGAATGAAATCGTTTGCAGGTGTGTACATATTCTCAATACCTTCCTAAATCATTTATTTTGCAATACATTTTTAACGGTGGATCTTAATTAATATTTAATCTGGATTGGCAGATAAGCTGAAGGAAATAGCTACTCAGGAAATGGTTTAAGGAACTGGTAAAAGGTCCGAATCTTAGGAATTGCTATTTCGATTCCTTTACCAAACTTACGTTACAATTTATGTTCATTACGGTGAACTGTCGCACATTGCCCCGATTTATAACGATTTGTTAATATTTATAGCAATTAGCAATGTATGAACGCACAGGTATCTATTTTTGACTACCTAACAAATAACGAGTATTTTTTTCAATAAAGAGAATTAAGGTTACAATTTTATTACATTAAAAAATGATTAAATGGGAGAATATCAATAAAAGAATGGAAATGCCGATAAAAAAAATAATTTACTATTCATAATTCATTGTATTTATGGATATTTCAAACATTCTTGTTTTTGGGCATTTGATGAAGTTAAATGTCAGCACAAAATTGTTCTGGAGTTCTATTGTTAATCTGAGAGGTACATTAACAAATGCAAACTTCATGCATGTACTTTTTCTTTACCAAGCCATAACTCAACTCAAGCAAGTAATTGCGTGCCTTTGCACTGTACTGCTGTATTTTCAAACTGGAGTAATTTAATAATTTAAAAGTTGTAATTTACCATTAAATTTCATTATCAGTAGCACCAGCACCTACTTAATTACACTGGATTTATCAGGTAAGAATTTTACAAGCGAGATTTAATTATATATCAATTTCTGAATGAATTGATGTGGTTTTAAATTGGTAATATTTTTTGTTGGTTTGATTTTTCAGGTGAGGTGCTGGTATAATTAAGATGGACCCTGAGCCTCCTACTTCAGCAGGAACCTCAAAAGCTGCTGGTCGTGGTGACGGGCCAACGCCTACTGATGGAGTTCAAGAAGCAATCGCCTCCACTTCCGGTTCTGCCGCTGCTGCTGTACAACAACGTGACGATGAGCAATTCTCAATAAATTTCCGTACCTCATTGAAGCAATGTCAGCAGTTATTTGGGGCCACTTGTCGTATCAAACTGCAGAGATGTGAGGTTCCCACCCCCGTCGCCCAAAACAATCCTGTTGCCTGCGTTGCAACTCCAACTGCTGAGGAACCTACTAATTCAAGGACACCTGCCAAAGTTGAAGAGGAGGATGAGAGCGGAACCGGAAGTAGCTCTTCTGAAGAAGACGAAGTGAAAGTACTTGCTCATTTTCCTCCAGCAGCAAAGAAGACAGCGGTCGCCAAGAAGAAAGGAAGAAAAACAGGCTCCCAATGGAAGTCGTCCTCCGCTCATTGTTCAGTTTGTAGGAAGTCAATGACTAAATGGTATTTGAAAACTCATATGCGAAAGCATACTGGAGAAAATGTATACAGCTGCGACCATTGTGGAAGGTCATTCTGGTGCTGGAGTGCACTCACAAGTCACAAGAAAGCAAGGAATGAACAAAATGGCTTTTGTCCCAGAGAAATGAAAAGGAGTGGAGGCTGGAGGCCCAAGGGGGCATGGACATGTAAAGTTTGTAGAAAAAGACTGAAACATCCAGCAAGTTACTTGACCCACATGAGAGGTCACCGAGGTGAAAAGAGATTCAAGTGTGGAGAGTGTGGAAAGGCGTTTGTGTCAAGCGACTCCTTGTACAAGCACAAGAAGGTCCACAGTCAAGTTTGGCAGTTCAGCTGTGTCTTTTGTGGGAAGGGCTTTCACCAGCAATGTAACTACTGGAGCCACCTTAGATGTCATACGGAAGAGAGACCATTTTTCTGCGTGGTGGAGGGATGCGGGGCCTCTTTTGGACACCTTAACGTTCTCAAGCGTCATCGACGAATGGTTCATCTAAAAAAATATTGAAATTAAAATTAATTTTTAAATGGTTACATTTATTTTATTATCATTTTTACATGTCAATTTTAGTCTTAATATTTTTAATAAAAATTAACTATTATCTGAGAAGTTAACTCCTAATTTTTTAATTAAGTTATTTTTATCTTTCATTTATGCATTGCATATTTTGTAGATGATTGATAAGATACATCAAAAGCCTTGGGGACCATACTTATAGAAGGTAACGCCATGAGGGGGGGTCATGGGTAGACCGTGGCACCCCTTGTTAACCGGGGTATCCTGCAATGTTAAAAAAGCGTGACATGGGGGGTATCAAAATGAGGTTTTTTTTGCGTTACGTTCTATATGTATGGTCCCTTGGCTGTAGATGTGTGTGCTTCACGGTTTTGATTATGCGTAACGCTATTTTTCATATTTAAATAAGTAATTCAGCATTTCTGATCTACTTTATGTTCCATTACAAAAAGTTAAATTGGATTGGATATTTTTATTATCTTCTAACTTGTATTTTGAAAAAAAAATCATCAGTTTTTTCGGTGATAATCAGTGACTTTTTTGATTTCTAAAAGTGTTAGCCAACCAGTCAATAAAAATGTCGGTTTTGGGGAACAATTCGGTTGGAGAATACTGTGGCGATGAAGCGATTGTGGAGGTGGCCTCACCTGACTATTTGGAGTGTCTTGGAGTTAATGAATACTTCATGGTAAGCATAATAAAGTTATTTAATTGTTTTGAAAATTGAGTGTAAAATTATTTACATTACATGATTAAAAAGTTTGTTTTTTGAATGCAGCGATGCCAGGAGCTAAGGATTAAATATTTTAATCAAAGTAGTCGGGACTCCATTGCCATGATGAAGCAGCTGAAAGATGGAAGCGAAGGTCATCGATTAAAGGATTATCCTGTCTACTTGGCTAAAATGGCGGATCTGATGGCGAAGACGTTCAATCTGCGATTTACGGATATCGGGCATCACAGCTTGAGTGTTGGGAATGCTGTTGCTATTTATCCAGGATTACTAGATTTTCAAGAGGTGAGAATAAATATTAGTCTAAGTTTTTTAAACAACATTAAAGTTCTTTTAATTAGTTAATTTTTTATTAACAGATAGGTCGGGAGTTTGAACGGATTACGGGGAAGAGCGTGAAGGCGTTCGAACGTCACTTGAACTGCGTGTTGAAGCAATATGCAGAGAATCAGCTATGCAAGGAATACTACACTTGTACCAGTGGCTATTGTAAGGAATCTCTGGAAATCTTACGAGAAGGCGAAAAGTTTAATAATGGTAAAAAGAAAAAAAGTTTTAATTGTGGTAATTAATTAAATTAATATTTTTAGAAGTACTTTTAATTGTTTTTTCAGCTCGTATAACTGCGGCTCGCATTATCATCTTTGCTTGTGCTCAATCCGACAAAACTTGGTGGGATGTGGTCTTCAAAATTGCTGGAGAGGTAACGCGGAAAATTACTAAAAAGATATGTTTTGGAAAATAAATGATGAATACCTTTTAATTGATGCTCTTTAACAATTAATTTAATTTAGAGCGAGGAAAGTGGGATTTCAAGGCCCCATCCAACGGTACTGGTACATGGAACCCCATTTGATGAGAAGTGTGCCGATGTCTACTGCGAGCAAATCAAGATTGTTGGCCGTGTCAACTTTTATGAAGCAATTTTGACATGCTACTATCTCTATTATGTTTTTAATATCGGTTTCCCTCCTGTGGATTTGGAAACTTATACGCAATTTGAAAATCTGCTGGACCACATGGCTCGGATTGAAGAAAAGGGTAGTGCCACGGCTGAAGCCACCGGGAAGGAATGATTAGAGGTTGGAGAGGTGCAGTCCGCAATTAAAATATAAATATTTAGAAATTTATTATTTAGGAATGGGTGGTAAAAAAAATTAAATAAAATTGAATTAAGTTCATTTCATAGCTATTTAACAAAAACAAGCTCTGTTTTTATTTTTGACCTTGAAAATTTTTTGTGCTAAGATTTACACGATATACTGAGATGACTCACTTGAGTGAGTGCTCACGTTTAAAGACATGAAATTATTAAAATGGACAAAGTGTGAATAAGACAATAATGGCGACACATAGCCAGGCTACATTCGAGATCTGCGGACCTCCAAAACCAGCTCCAGCTCCACCAGCATTCTCCTTCTTGAACTCATCCGGCTTCCAGATCTCAGCCTTGTTACACAGACCCCCGTTGCAAGTACAAATCCTCAGATCCGCTCTCACCCTATCATACTGTCTTGCCTGTCCATCATCGATACGCTGTCCTTGTCCTATCTTTAGCGCACATTCGTAAAATATCCCCACTTTTTCTAATGCCACAGTAGTTTGGAGGCACCTTCCATCCTTCATGTCCAATCCAAGCACATTGCGAATGCAGTCCAAATGTCGTCGGGTAAGACAGGTGCGTCCTCCGAGTACAACCTGGGTTGTTCCTTCTTCAGTAGCCCGATAAGTCATACATCCATCTGCTGACGAGCAGAACTTTTGCCTTTCTTCGTTATCTTCCGAGAAGCATGGATCCTCGACTACTCCAGCTTTACATAGGAAGCATTTGACTGCAACGGCGTCACGAACTATAAAAAGAAGAAGGAATAACAAATGTCTCAACAAATTCCTATTTACATTGAAATTGGAAAGCGAAGATATAATAAAAACATGTACTTATGTACCTTGACATCCGATAATGATTGTCAGCAAAATCCAGGTAATTGTGGATTGTTTGTGGCTGTCACAAGGAATGCGAGAGTTGATCATTTTCTTGATATTGACCTTGATGATTTTAGTCCTCCAAGTTTGGTGTCCTGTCCTCAAAAGCGATCTTCATAAATACGGCACGTAGTTCTAAAGTTGGATATGTAGGCATTTATCTTCTTTGGTTTATCCTCAACATCGAGTAATGGGACGCAGAAAAGAGTACAACAAAAGCTCTCTGGTGTAACGCCCTCTTCTAGTAACAAGGATTTAAAAAAAAATTAAAAAAGGCTTGGTCAATTGTTCTAGAATGATGTACGCATCTTGTAACATATAATTTCCATAGCAGATCAAAAAATTGGCTTTTAGCAGAGAGAGTGGTGAAATTAGTTTGAGTCAGTCTGACCTGACCCAACCCTTTTTAGGCCTTTGGTAAAGAGGTGGAGGATAAGAGGTGTATTTTAAAGGAATGGTTGATAGAAAATGGGGCATTATGATAGTTTGCGTGGTCAATGCTTATTAACCTAATGTATAATATTTTTTTAGTGTTGTGTCTTTATGTCGCTCCAATCTGGAAATATTGAATTGAGAAACTGGTGGTGAGGGAAGTGGATCTAAACAATGATCTGAATTTGGAGAAACGCTAATAGTTGGACTTCAGGAATAAAACAAAATTAAGAAATATGAATTTCATGGACAGGTAGTCTACCATTTGTAAGTGGTATGTACGCATCTGTTACTCCATTCAACAATGGTGAAAGATTTGGTGAAAGTGAGAGACGGAACCATTTCTCAGGTAGCTCAAAAAGTTGAAGCAAGCACCCTGGCCCATATGCTTGTACAGATAGATGTATGTCTGTGTGTGGAGTCAACTTGGAAAGCTGTAAAGCGGAAAACGGCATTTTTCGCGACAACTTCAAAAAAAATGGATGAAAAAAAAATTGATAACTTCTAGGGTCGACTAACAGTTAATAAATAAAGACAAGGTTGAATTT
>JAQFZH010004127.1:0-12478 GCA_034695485.1 Entomobrya nivalis | reverse complement strand
TTGAAGGCTGGAAAAATGAAACGGAAATATATCGATACTGTCAGTCCAAATTTGCAATAGATGATTTACTTATAAGAGATATACAGAAAAATGGAGAACACTGCAATTCATCGGCAACAAAAACACAAAATAGAACTGAATGTTACTGCAAAACTGCTTTGTGCAACGACAAATTTGGATTACCTGAAAAATTTAAAGTGGGAGAAGAGGAATATCATGAGGCCGCAGAAAAAGGAAGAATTCAAATTAAAAGTTGATCTTTAAAATATTGAACAACCTTAATTGAAGGTTAGGTTAGAACCTTTTCGCCATCCGATTATAAAAAAAAACTTTAGGGTAGTTTTTCCAGGTTAAATAAAAAAACCTGTTTAGACCTGTTTTATAATTTTACTGTATTACCAAGCGCACAATTTTACTTCATAGGGCAAAATATGCTCAACTTTTTCTTATAAAACCAAACATTTCCAGATTTAAAGTCATGATATATAATTTGTTTAAGTTTGAATTGTAACTCGAAACTCAGTCTCGTTACATTTCTAACATCAATAACTAAAAATTATAATTGACATTATTTTCATCACAAATATTTAATGACAAGTGCCAGAAAAAAACCAAATTTCTTATTATTCCATAACATAGCATTGTCGATTTAATCTCGAAGTTTAATATATCTTATTTGCTGTCGTATATAATACAAGCGCGTGGATATGAATTTGCTCCTTTAAGGGGATTACGATGGTTGATGCTGTGCAATATTTTTCGTTTGAATAACATTCATTTATTTCTGCACATTGACAAAAGTCATTACCGGCTATTTCAAATAGCATGTCCAAAAAAAGGATTTCAGTGGATAAGGTACACATAGCCGTCCACTATATTCGTCAATCCTTCATTGAATCAGTTTTAGAGGTGCATGATATTAGGAATATTTTATTACATACTTGACTTGGATTGGATATTCAGCAGCACAGCGCAGCGATATAAAAGGAAAAGAAGATAGATGTATGTATGTATGCCTGATGCATGCATGTATGTAATATGTACCTCAAATTTTGTGGATCTCTGGTTTGCTTTGCTTCTGAGAAGTTAATTGCAAAAAGGAAATTTAAATAAGCGGGCATTTGGTAATTTAAATAGTTGAGGTTTAATCAACCAACGATGGTTTTAATTTTGATTGGATGATTTAGCCGCTGGGTTTTCCTACATCTTGTTGGTTGTCAAATTGTGGAAAAGGATAACTGTCCTGAGATATTAACGACTGAACTTATATTAATGAAGTTGGATGATTATGAATGAGAAATTATTGAGAACAACACAAACAAAATTATCTTGTACCGTTGGAACTACCGGTTTCGGATTTATTTATCCTTCATCAGTTTCCTTTCACGGTTACTTCTAAATTTTTTATCACTTCGATTAAAATTAGGTTATGAATTAGTTAAAATTACATTTATAATACAAAATATTGGTGGTCAAGTTTTATTATTTTAAAATATATATTTTTATTAGTGAACAGCAATAAAAATTAATTAACTGTTTGTGTTCACTATTTTCTCCCATCTGAAATGCATTTATATGTATGTGTAGTAATGACAAGTAAAATTGAAGTCTTGAAGAAAACATCCATTGGTGTCACTTTTCTCGTTCTGTGGTTGACTCAGCAGCCTTTTGCTACTTTATGGCGAATGGGTACAGTATGCTTCATATATGTATTCATAAGAATACATTATTATTTCACTAGTCCATACCGCCTTAAAGGTGCATTTATCATTCAGCAGAGTAAAAACTATTTAAACATTCGAAAAGCTGGGTAGTAAAAAGTAGCAAAATATGGATTGAGTTAAAATATTTTCCTTAACGCTGTTTTGAATAGGGTCAATGATGCTAGTTCGTTATGGAATGGTTTATGCACCATCAAAGGTATCTTTTAAGTTGGAAACTATTAGATAAATAGTTAACAGCAAATTATTCTCAAAGCTCACATCGGACATCTTTGGGATTTTTTTTAGATATGATAAGAGTATAGTTTCGCGTGCTTGAGATACCTATAATCTAAACAATTCATACGAAACTTGCTTAATAAAATTTAAATCCACGTGCTTATAAAACTGAACTACTGATAAATACTATACCATTACGTAAAACCTAAAAGCCTCGACGGTCGAAGTTGAAAAAAATAAAATATTAACTAGTATGCTTTTAGTCCTAAGTTATTCCTTATAAGGAGTATTTTGTGCTTATGATGTCTCATGATGTTGGTAGATAAAAACTGTTTTATTTCAAAAAATGTTCCTTCAATATCGTTAATTCTTTACCAAATTAATGGATTTCTGTTAAAATAGATAAGTACGATTTTATTGGACTTCAAAAAACGTGGGCAGTCAAATGAAACGGTCAACTATTTAAAGAGGTATAAATACGACTGTTTGTAAGCATTAGAAAATACTACCATGTAGTATTAAATTTTTCTGCGGAAATATTTTTGTCTTTTAACATGCTTATCATAAATCCCATCCTTCCATACAAATCTTCTGGAGGCAGGTCTGAGCCCAATTGGTGTACCTAATGAAGTTTTACTACAGGACTGAATACGAAGGAAAACTAAACATGGAAAACTTACTGCAATTCCAGCACTGAAGCTTCCGTAGAATAATTTAAATCAGATTAATTATCATACTTATTGGAAATCATTTTTTATAATTTTGGGAGAAATAAGTAGGTTTATAATTAGATTTGAATATGAAGCAAAATTGCACAGTTAATGCGCCCAGACAAATCTTCAAGTCATGGAAACATTTGATCTTTTATGTAATTCTATTCATATTTGACATCGATGAAAAATATAGGAATTTTGGTGTTTCTGAAGACAATATGCTCAAGATTTTGAAAGGAATAATTAGCCACATAAGTAAGGATTAATTTTGAGACAAGCAATAATATGTTAGTAGACCAACTATTACATACAGTCTAAATTACACAGCTCAATTGGTTTTTCGAATTGCTTGACCTGAAAAAAATTAGCTTAGATAACAATGTGGGATATGGTATAACTTATATAACCTAACAAAAACCAACTAGCCAAAAGCGAAGTGTGAGCTCGTTTTATTTTGTAGTGCTTGCTTCTGTTCTTGCCAATGCTCGGGCAATATCAATTAAATATATTATTACACTATTTAAAAGCACACCATATGAGATGAGAAAAGGCTTGGTAAGCGTGCCCAAAGTAAATGTAGGAAAAGGGTAGTGCCTCGATTACATGCAAACACGAAGACAAGCACATAGATTAATAATTAATATGTTTACTTCGTGGAACCAATTTATTTCCCTAATCGAAAGTCCCTATCTCTTGAACATATGCCTCAATATTCCCATTATTCCAATAACTGCACAAGCTTCACTCTAGGAATAATTTACAAGATTACACGTTTTATCATGGGATGGAATATTTTCATTATTTAATATATCAAACTCGCCACGAGTACCACGATGTACCATCTCTAAGTACAGTTTCAATGAACAATTCAGTTTGTACGCTATCCAAGCATAAGTGCTTATGAAGCACCCTCCAATAATATTGAATACATCCTCCCTGTCTTGTAAGGCCTACGAAAACTTTTGCATAAACCACCTTCGCTTCCTAGCACACAATTTCGGTTTTTGTGCTTTCTATGAGTATTTTGTCTTTAAAACCAGGTTTAATGGTTTGGAAGGGGATTCAATATTTGGTTATTGCTTTGAAAGAAGACTTAATATTTAATTAATGTTCTGTAAGTAGAATCAATATTTAATTATTGGTTTGGGAAAGGATTTAATATTTAATTATTGGTTTGGAAGTGGATATATTATTTAATTAATGGTCTGGAAAGGGATTTATTGTTTAATTAATGGTTTGGGACAAGAAATATACTTATTTAATGGTTTGGAAGTAGACTTTATATTTAATTAATGGTTTGGGATAAGATATATACATATTTAATGGTTTGGAAGCGGAACTAATATTTAATTATTTGTTTTGAAGCGGAATTAGTATTTAATTATTTGTTTGGAAGTGGAATTAATATTTACCTATTTTACATTTACCATACCAGCCTCTGTAAATGAAGGTATTATCTATAAAATTCCATGACTTTATTGCATGAATAAAAGCACTTGTTCCTTTTGTCGTTTCAAAGGCGAGAGTAAACAGGCATAGAAAACGGAGATTTGGAACTTTTTGACGCTAAGATGGATACACGTTAGCATATAACCTATACTTTATAATTGTTTTTTATAAATCAAATCATTTCCGTTCATATTTACCGATCATAAGTATTCTTTACTCATTCTAACCATCCATTTGTTTTATCCCATCCCCTTTTAAAGCTAAATCACAAACTAATTTACTTCGTTCACAATTTGTATTTTGGATTCGCATACAGTGAGCAGCCCGATTCATTCAAATACCACATATACATATGTATAGACAAGAAATGCCATTTACGCCATAATTTTTGTTGGTATTAAAAGTCATTCCATTCTACATTAGGCTGCATACCATATGCATATATAGCCAATAAGCTCGCGGTTCAAGTGACCAGCAACATAAAAACATTATTCTTTTCACATTGCACTGCACACTAAACTGTTCGTTTCTTTATTCGTTTTGTTCATTATACATTTGGAATGCAATACTTACACCACAACAGCTATTTGCAAATTATTCCAATTTAATTAGTTTAGATATTTCAATAATTAAAATGTTTTTTTAGCCTTTTCAGCTCATAAAAACAATTTTTACCTTTAATGCCAAATAATTTTTAATTATTTTCGACTTTGTATTTATAAAAATAGTCTCACGATATTTTCTCTACCAAAAAGAATCTGCTATTCATCCTAAAAAGCACTTATGTTCACAGTTCTGTTTTTAGATTCCATCAAGCAGGAACAAGCTTAAGGCAACACCAGATCACTGGACTAGTAAGATCACGCTCCAGACATAAGCGCAAGGCTAAAATGTTGACGTCATTTTTTTGTACAAGTTCTTGACATCTGTTTAAAGCTGCATGACATATAAGTTACATCATAAGCCACGACCAGCTAATATTGCCCACTGTCATAACTAATTTAAGCATAATTTATGGCTAAGAATATACATAAATAACTATATAAAGCTAGTGTCTAGCATGAATCATATGCATATTTCGTAAATGGAATTAGTTACTACGGATTATCTTCGTTTTATTTTGCAATAAATAGAATTTGCTATAATTATAAAAATAACTCGTTAAAATATTTAATATGACCACATACTAGTATGCAATTATTGGTATCGATGTAAAAACCTTTTGTGAAAACGATGTATCACTTAATTCTGACCAACATTTCCTTTCAAGATAAAGCATTGAAAAAGATGAACATCTGGAGCATTGACAACTCACATAATAATTTGTTAAACGACCAACTTCTCATTTAATAATCTCAACTGTTGCTTTATTCAAGAAGAAGTATAATCTACTTCGTGGTAAAAAATAAGCTGCTTGTAAGGCATGAGCATTGATGTCATCCCTACACAGTATTTCACTGCTCAGTGCTAACCAAAAAAGGTTAGACTAATATAGAATGTTAAAATGCATAAAAGCAAGACTAAATGATATTACATCAAGTAAACTGCTACAAGCCAGTCTTCTGTTTGTAATATCTACGACTTAATAAAAAAAACTTGAGTTTTAAAAGATTTTTTAGCAGAGTTTTGTGATTTTTTTGGATTTAATACCATTTTGTAAAATAGACATTTCAGTCTGTAAACCTATAACTGTTGATAAAATGAAGTTCCCACAACTCTTATTTATCGTTGGACTATGCATCCATTTGAGCATTCCAGCTGATGGGGTTAAGATCGAGTTTTATAGATATGCAAATTATGCGGGTAAAATAAATATAATCAACTTAACATTTACCACAGTTGATTTGTTAAGGTTGTTAATTAATTTTTTTTCTTGTATTTCAAAAGAGTTGATGTTACAAAGAAGTTCCACTGCTCAGTGCAACAATATTAATAGCCAAAATAGATACTGGCCTTACAGCATTATAACTGACACATGTGTCATGGTTTATTACTGCCAAGGTTGCCATTCAAGAAGCAAGAAAATTTTGCCAGAACAAGCGTAAGTCGAATACATTTTTTTCCAATTGCTTCCTTAAAAAATTTTACAAGTAAAATTCTCAATAAAGTTAACCTGCGATAAAATTGCTCTAAATATGTATTAAATATTGATGTATTGCAGTCTGTATAACCTTCCTGAATCATTCCACATTTGTAATGAAGAAGAAGGGGGACCTCAACTCAACGTTGAAATAACAAAGTTATACGTAGAACGACAGCAAGCACCTGCGATCTTAGAAAGCTACACAAACTTGTGTAATTGTGTCAATGGTCCACAATATGTACAGAACGTGGCCATTTGGTCGATTAACAATCAGGGCAATGATTTACTGGCTTACTTCGCGCCTTATTGTTCAGACACAAAATTTTCCCCATTGTTTGTCTGGTACCATTACATTATTATTTAGGGTCTTGGGTTTAATGACTTCGCTATATACTGTTCTGAAGACCTTTAACGGTACCGATAAAGATTTGCATGAGGAATACATACCACAGCATTTTGAAAACATAAATTCAACTGGAAAGATTGAAGAAAGTTTGCTAGGAGTAACACCCAATATGGTGGTTTCCATGGCTTGGACGACCATTATTGTATACTTGTTTAGTATGACATTGGGAATTTACTTCACGGAAAAAAATAACAAAGCGGTAAATTATTATAATGCACTTTTTAAATTGCTTAAATTCCATAGTAGTCTGAATGGCTTGTGAATGGTTTGTTATTTACAGCATGAAAAGATTCGATACGTGTAATCTCGACTGTGAATCAAGAATTGAGGTAAGTTGTACCAAATTTTATGAAAGATTTTAAAAGTATTTCTTTCTCTAACTAAATAGTTATATATTGTTAGTTTAAATCTCTTCTGGATATAATTCATCGAACACCTTGTAAAATCAAGTATTTTGATACTATAATTGTGGATCGTAACCTGATTTTATTGGTGAGATATGTTCGTTAATAAGCAAGCAGTATTGGGTAAAATTTGATTTGATGTGTTGATTTATTTGGCGTGCAGACTTCAATATATCAATTACGTACTTACATGTACTGCTCCAGATTAGACCAATTTAGACTGATTAAAATTGTGAGAACATTTTTAAACTTCTACAATTTCTAGAACATTCTAAAAAAGTGCTTATGGCTAACTTTTTTTCATTTGTTAAATTCCAAGCCACTAAAACGCTTATTAAAGTTAACGTATTATCCAAAGTTTCTTTTGAAAATTAGGAAACCGAACCATTACGACGAATTTTTTGAATCGAATAAAGTTTGTATTTATTGCATTTCTCAACAATCCATTTATTTAAAATTCCTCTAAAAGTTTATTGACCACTCTCTGGTTAGTTTTGTCAGTGCGCTCGAACTCCCAGTGTGGAAGGCCCAAGACCCAATATTTGAAAACAAATGCAATAAGTTCACATTATTTTTAAACATAAAATCTAAAAGTAGGATTTATTCCAGATGATCTATCCGATGATTTTATCAAATTAAACGTTACAACTGGTTTCTTCAGGTTCAACTTTCGTCACCCCAAATTTTGTGCATTCAATGTATTTTCTGTTAACAGAATCGATTAACGGCACCTTCACAACTTCTGGATACGGACCATCAAACAACATACTTCATTCGCATAGAAAATGAAAACCAGAAAACATTAGACGCCTTTAAAAATGGATTTTAAGTAAATGACGAAGAGGCTGAATTATGGTTTAATGTTTTCCACTTGAATTTAGCTTTTCGTCGTACAATAACTACTGAAAAGCGCCGGGGTCGAAAATGTCCGAAACAAAAAGGCCCAAGCACCAAAATTCTCGAACCAAAATTCCTGATTCAGTTGGAGTCTAAAATAGTATTACAACATTTACCGTGTAGTTAACAATATTATGGAAATAATTGCTTTTTGTTTCTTTGTCAAATTTTGTCATCCCGTAACACGGGGACACCGGCTGTTGTGCTTTAACTAGCCTGACCCAATACCTCAATGAGTCAGTTTGCCGATGCATGTCGACCTTCCAACTATGTATAACTTCTCTGCTGAATTCGTACTGACAAAGCCACTGTAGTGCTAGTATTACGATAAAATATAACGCTATATCTCCAACGACACAAAGTGCATATATTTCGAACCCAAATAACTCCCATCCCGAAATTATTATCCAGTTGGCTAAAATAATGACCGCAAACAAAATACCCAATACCATCGCATTAAATACTTTACAAATGTAAATAACCATTTGGTTGTTACAGTGCAATTGGTTGTACAATGAAATTGTATATCTGGTTAATTGTCTGCCACGCAACAGCTTTAGAATATCAATAAAAGTTTTTAGTATTGTTAAAAATGGTATAAATGTAGTCAGGTATACTCTGGTGCATTCAGTGGCCATCTGTTGTATTGCAATATATCTAATTAGGACCAAACTAAATATGTGTATTTTCTTTGCTAGCAGAGTTGGATAGTATATTCTACATAGTTGGTAAACAGGATCTATATTTGTTAAAATACACATTGGGGCCCAGAAATACCCAACAAATAATACGCTCCAAGTTCACAATCAAGCCAAGGACGTCGATTGACGTTCCAGTAAAAAGTCCACGAAATTCTGTAACAAATAATGAACTTTTAACAAAACCTGGTTTACTTGGAATTTGAATCAACAATTATTTACCTCGAAACATTATCCGTGCATACGGAGCGTTAATGTCAGACAGTCGAATATTAGATAAGTATATACGACGAAGGTCAGTGTCGAACTTTGCCAATGTATTGTAGAAATCTGCAAAAAAAATTCCCGATAACAACATAAACCAGCAGCCAGATATAAGCCCGAGTTAGCAAGTACTATTGTAATAAGATAAGCTATTTTTAGTTCTACACCGATCGACTCAAGTGATGTAAATATCAATAAAAAAGTAAATACTTTAATTAATACGGCGAATACGCTCAGAGGAATTATTTTTAAGTTGTTTTTGTTTTGTACGGTAAGTGTCATTGTTCTCGTATCCATGTAAATGGGAAGGCGGTATCGTAAAGTGAATTCGTAGCACGTATTACAAAGCTGCCAACTTTTAGGAACGAGTGGAGAAGCCATTGCTGAATTTTTTGAAGAAATAAATCATACAAAAGCTACGATCCGCTTATCAAATAGTAACTTCAAATTTAATCCTAGTAGTTTGACAGAAATAAGTATTAAAAGTGACTGGTTGCTTCCTCAGTTCCTTTTTAAAAGTAGCTATCAGTATCGAACGTATTGATTTGTGTAAAAGCCGGAATTCAGTTTGAAAATTTCCTTAATTAGGGAAGTATGGCTATAATGCAAGACACATATTCAGTGTATAGTTATTCAAAAGTCTAACAAATATGCGAGAATTGAAGTTATTAAATATATATTGAAAAAAAACTTTTGAAGTTTTTGGTTCCTAAATGGCTGTCATATTCCTTTACAAACCAAACTACCTTAGTACACGAACATTAGCTCTAAAAAATTAGAAGAGGACAAAATTCTATTTCGCAATGTCGTATGACCCACCAGCGAACAATAAATAATTCAAATTTGAATTGAATTTTGAATGTACTAAAGTAATCCTAATAGTTTGAACATTTTCATACAACTAAATTCGATAATATTTTTTGCCGAAGCTAGAACATATAACTTATTCACTTACTTCACTACTTTTATAAACGGATAAATAAGCCATGGTGGAATTTTGTAGAAATAGCTCACATAAAAACTACATAAGCTAATAATTGTCTTTACTTTAAATACTAAAATGTTCTACACAGGTATTGATCGGCGATTTTACTTAAACAATGTATTCAACAGTTTCCGTAAAACTGGATTTTCTGTATGTAAAAATAGAAATCAGGTGAGCATTTTTTTGCAATTTTAATAGCTAATAGTGGTAAAGAAAATGTTGACAGAAAATCGGGAATACTTAGGCACTTGTTACAAATAAATAGTAAAGATTCAGGCATCGCATTGCTAAAATACCAGCACATTCACACACGAAGCGTATTCATGTTTCATTGTTGAAATTCAAAATATCCAGTTTACCTCATTGGGCGATTTTTCAAAAATTAGACTAGTACGAATTAAAAGATCCATTTTTCACTTTCTCTTCAGCGAAATCTATCATTATACACTAAAACGTAATTTTTTGGTGATATTTAATTGTACCTGAAAACTGTTTGAATAAACACATCAAATCGAGACTTTTTGTTAACAAAATGGCAGTATGGAAAGCTTTCCAACTTTGACTTGCCTAATTCTAACTACACGTTAGGACAAACAAAGCTCTTCCACGATGCCATACGCCACAAAAGCAAATAAATAATTCATATTATAAGTCGAATTTTGTTCCTACATAGTAAACCATGTTTTTCATAAGTTTTTCTACCTAATATGAACATTTCGCAACCACTGGAGTCGATAATACTGTTTGCTAATATAAAACGTTGGAATCAAAATTAATTCTAGTAATGTTCTGTTCGACTGTCTGTCTCTTTGGCTTGCCTCCTGCACAGTTGCTTATGAATGAACAAACCAATATCGCACAAACTAAGCATCGTAGAAACTTTAAACCGTTCTTCGCAACTTTATTTGCCAGAAATGTGTCATTAATTTTAGAAATGCTCCCAAAGCAATGATAGCATACTGCCACGTTATTTCAATGAGCGTCAAGACTAGAAAACGGACAAATCATGGAGCTTGCTTCTGTACTACTTCATCTTGCCCCCAAACGTTTCTTTAAGTGATTTTTGCCGTTTCTGCATTTGCTTCTTTTGTAAATTTGTGTTTTCGCTTCAACATTTACTTTATAATGTACCTTAAAATAACTCAATCCAATACCATTTTAATTTTTTTGATAACTAAGTAAAATATAATTCAAACAGATACAGAGTACCACCCTTTTTGTGTTCGGCCATTAAATATTTGACATTTGGAAGGACAAACTTTATTACGAAAAAGAAAATACACTTAAATATAGTCATGAGACACATGAGAACCTAGCCTATGCAGCACCAAAAAAATTTTTATCGTTTAAGGAGAATAATACTATAGAAAAAGTTTCCATAGTTTTGAATTTTCCTCTTTTTTATTCCAAATTATATTATTACTGCTTTCAAAAGCAAATAAGGTAAAATAGTAATGAAATCCAATGTTCGTTTGATTTTCAATATTTCGTCTTCATGCTTAAGTATTTACGATTTTTAACCGCATTCAGCCTTAAAACTTTTGTTCTGAGTAAACAAAAACTATGGTTATTACAATTATGAGCAGGACGATTTTTGAGGTATTAAATACATAAAAGTCTGCAAAAAAACAACTTACTTATTATTATTCACGTAGTATAACATTAGAACCACTAGAAATCATAACAATATCATATTTGAAGAAAGTTTTAATTCAAATTGTACCCAAAAATAAATATTGAAAAAATCTTTTGCCATTCTTTTGAAGCCGGCAGATTCTCGCAGCATTCGACTAGTTACAAAAATATATTTATTCACCTATAACCTTTGCCCAAAGTATTACATTTGGAGTTCGTATTAGTTAAGTTAAGAAATGCACGAACGGTAAAAAAGAACCCCTGGATCAAGTTATGTTGAAACGAATCAGTTTGAATTGCAACGTTTTCAACTTTTAACTTTTCTCAAGTTAACAAAGTTAACAATTGCACTGTCCCATATTTATTTAAAACTTGGATGGGTTTTTCGTGTTTATATTTAGCATTGTTTGTTACAGGTAATACTTTTTATGCAAGCTGTATCTTAGCATAGACTCAGAATTCAAGTTGTTTCAATGATCCAACTATGTTAAACGTATTGTTTCAATTCAAAAGTGATAGTTTATGCATGCATGAAGTTAACATATTTGGTCATAGTTATCAGTAATTCTAAGGACTAACTATCTGAGTGTAAGAATTGTCATGAGCTTTCTCATGTGGTGGGTAAAAGTAAAGAGTGGTCTCACATTTTGTGCTTTATATGAGTTTTTGATGAAGTACAAGCTTGGCTCCTGGTGCTAATATAAAGTTTAGTTTTCTGCGTATTCGAATATTTATTTAGGATTTGTTTGTGATTTGTTGTTTTTGCATAATGCTACTTCATTCGAATTTCAATAAACATGTCGAAGTTACTTAGCCATTAAAGACACTGGCTCGAAGTCTCGAATTTTCTTAGCTAAATTAGTCCAAATTTTAAATTTAATGCAGTACTAGATGTCACAAATCGAACATTTACTGAAACATGTAATGCTAACGAGGGAAGTATCCCAACCCATTTCGACAGATCGGCTTTATACTCCGGCCATATTTAGGTACTAATATAAGAT
>JAQFZH010004126.1:0-12478 GCA_034695485.1 Entomobrya nivalis | reverse complement strand
AAATATTTCAAATCTCCAATTTCTTTGTCTTAAATTTTCAACCTCAAAATTTTAACAAGGTCTTATACGGTTTGATCCCATCAACTTGAGCAATTGAAAAGGTTATGTTTAAGTTAAAGCCACTTCACAAAGAGAAAAGGTATGGTCTCTTTACTGTCGTGTGAAAACAAAGATTCTGAACATGGATAATCCACCACTGAGTTGTAGGAGAAGCAGAAAAAACACGAAAATAAAAAAGAAATGAAAAGCATGTAAATATACACGTATATGTACCATAAAATGAAAAGTAAAAATCATAACCACATTTTTCACAACACTATATATATTCATGCGTGTTCAAATGACACACGACGGTTTTAAAGATAAACCTTAAGAATGCATTTCCCTGGATCTTACGAGTGATGTGATATGTCCTCGTCACCCGAATTGCACATTTTTTGCTATCAACCAAGACCTTTAAACGCTTTACTTGCTATCATGCATAAAGCACACTATATATATTGACACAGTACAGGAATGACAAAAAACATAAAATTTCAAGCAAGGGAAGAAAAGTTTAGGTTCCCATACTCAATCCAGTTTATAGGGCCAGTTTAAACATGATATATTTTTTTTTCATTGTATCCTGTGCCTTTCTCTCACTCATGCATGCGCATTGTGTACCAAAAGAGGCAGTAAATGCATCATACAAGTGCCCTTTCTCGTAAGATACAACAACATTGGGAGTCATTCGCGGATATAATAAAATATATGTGGGGTGATGAGGATTTCAGAATTCCAGGATAAAAAAATTGAACGCTCTCTTCTATCTCAGCTTCTCTCTCCCTATCTTTTTATTCGGCACTGTGCCAAATAGCAGTCATAAGGATGAAATTTATGCTGAAAGTAATATAAAGATCCGCATAAGATGAAAACTGACAATACATAGTGCCTCGTTTCTTGGACCATAATGTGAGTTTTAAGTCAAAATTGTCACAAATAGCTTCTCCAACTATTTCGAGCATAAAAATACATAAACAAATATGAAATGCTAGAAATAGTTTGCCTTACTGTCATTATTTATCACCCATTTCAGTTTTAATTCAAAGTATTTTATGATTGTTTCGTGAGAAGTGAGCGGCGACGAAACAAAGTAAAACATATTAAGGCACTTCGAC
Organism: Entomobrya nivalis; assembly: GCA_034695485.1. Classification (NCBI taxonomy): domain Eukaryota; kingdom Metazoa; phylum Arthropoda; class Collembola; order Entomobryomorpha; family Entomobryidae; genus Entomobrya; species Entomobrya nivalis. The sequence continues at coordinate 11,321 of JAQFZH010004126.1, read as the reverse complement.
CCACATTGTCTTACTTCGTATGGTGACGCCCGTCAGTACACTTCCTGTAATTCTTTCCTTTCGTTTTATCAACAAAAATCTGACAGGACAGAGAGAAAGCTTAATTATAAGTGTTTTGAGGAAAACTGTGAATTAAATGGAGAACTCGAGATAAAAAACAATTCCAAGTTGACAGGATGTTTACTTTAAATTCTTATTTTGTTTTTGAGGCTTTGCTAGTGGCAGAGAAAATTAAGACATAAAATGGCAGGTGTGATAATTGAGAGCGTACAAAAGAGGTATTTATGTAGCGTTTATGTCATTATATCTCTCATTCCTATCTATGTCCGACAAACCAAGTTATTGTATATAACGGAACATGACGCATTTTAACAAAAAATGCGCCTAATGGGTAATTGTTGTTGTAAAAAAGTGAATATTCCTTACACTATACTGATTGGTATAATTGAATTCATTTTTATAACTTGTTTTCCCTTTAATATTGCATTATCAGATATAAGTGGTTAAACTACAACCAGCTTTATAGGCGAAGGACCCACTAAACTGGTAGATTAAAACAATAGCCGCTTTTTGAAGATGTGCGTGGAACTCATGTTTGTTAATCCCCTTATTTCATTATAATTTTTTCCTGAATAAAGCTGCTTCTGGCTGAAAAAAAGTTACTGCATTAAGATAAACAGCAGGGACTCTCATCAATTTGATCAAAATAATGCATGTTATAAAGAAACCACTTAACATTACCCGACGACGATACAAACACACACGGCATATCAACCACAAAAACTCATTTTATAAACAATGGTGATGATAAAGTTATAATTCAATATCATACCGGCTATAATAGCACTAAACCGACATTTTTATTGAGATAGAGTTTAAATCGATTTTCTACCCCGTGCACTCTACTACAGCTACTCAAGTTAATGGGATAACTATAATGTTGTAATAAGTTATAAAAACGTGAAGGCTACGATACTTATATATGTAATAAGAACATAATATTTCCTTTGCATATTTTACGAAACAACTAATTTTTGAATGTGCACAAGCGAACGGACAGCCCATTTCGTTGTCATTAAAGCGCCAAGGTAAAGCCATAGCTGTCATCAAATCAATCTTCCTGTTATTATAGCTTTGGTACTCTTTAGCTATCCCACGTACGTGTATATGTCTACATTTTCAAACACGCACAGTTTTGTGTTATATTATTACCTGGCTCAGGTATGTCTGCCTCTATATAATGTACTCGAAAAGCGTCATAACACAGGCTAAAATTAAGACATAATTCTACTTTGTTCGCCATACTCACGAAATTCTAATCTCATCATCATCCCTTTTATATGCTGCTTTCTGTTTCATTCCATCCTGTGTGTTGAGGTAATAATATTATTATCTACTACTAACTAAAGTAATAATAATATTCTGGAAGGTTAATAGTAGTAATATACCAGCGTGTCGTCTGAGGTAATATATGCTTATTATACTCTTCTGCTGGCATTACATTGCTTTTTGAATAATATAGTAATGTTTTATGGGCACATATACATAGTCTTAAAGAGTGCACACAGAGAAAAAAAACACAATAATGGAAGCTTATTAATGCCAGCCCTCACCTAAAGGTATAGAGTCGTTGCTTGAAATGGATGCGTATTATTACGTGTATGTAAGTATGTATTTTGTAGCTGTCGTTGTGTTGCACTATGCTGCACCCTCCTTAATAATTTCTTCTTAGCGGAGAATGTGAGGGCATATATATAGCACATAAGCTTTGAAACAAGAAGAACAAATATTCCACAATGAGCTGAGCACTTGTCACTTTCGGCAATTTCACCAAAAATATGACGTTTTAGAGGAAAAGCGCACGTTACATTTTGTTCCGTTTCTACACATAACATAACTATCGGGTTTATCCCCTCGAATGTCGGCACGAAAGGCTGCCCTGCCGCGGCGAGACAATAAACATAAAGCACGAGAGTAATGCTTCTACTGCTAACTCCATTGCACATCGCACAGACAGGCATAGAGTTCTCTATTGAAAATCTTCCATTTCTTAAAGGCTGTGCGTTTCATTTCCCATAATGGTAATAAATTAGCATGTGAGGCTAATTCATGTCGTTTCGAAATGTTCACATTATCTTTCCTTTTCATGGGCTAAAGGTGTCTTGGGGAGATTTTCGAGTTTGGAAAGTTAGCTCTAAGTTTACTATTTTTACTGAAATAATCTTCCCAATTGGAAAGGGACGTGTGTGTATACATAAGATTGTAAGAATGAGTTGACTGCATTGATGATGTTTCTAGTAGGCTACTATTTTGTAATTTCGTTACAAGTACTGTATCCAAAACATACATTTAGCTTACTATATATTTTAATAATAACACTATCAGATATACTATTTCCTGTAAGATAAAACGTCAGTAGTGTGTACGTTACGAAGTGAAGTTTTTTTTCTGTATGGATATACATAATCATCTAATTCATTATAATAGGATCGTAGAGATGTAATGAGGAATCGAAATTTGATGGTCGTAGAGCGTGCGTACATATAACATACAAAGCTATGTGATGATGAGTAATGATGAACCATTTAATTTATAGTTAGTTTTTGTCTTTTAGTGTATATTATTAATAATTTGTAGATTGAAAGTAGAGGAAGCGGAGAATATTTGTACATTTTGTTTTATTGGAAGTAGCGTAAGAAAAAGGAAAGATGTTAGAAAAGAGGTTATCGTATTATTTTAGTTTTTCTTGGTAGTATTGACAGTAGAAAACAGATGAGATAGAGAGAGAGAGAGGAGGCAGCAGTGGAGAGAGACAGATAGATATAAAACTCACGCTTCGCACCTGCTCGATGTTGTTTTTCCAATAAATAAGGGGAATAAAATTGCTCCATCTCAATAGATCGTCTAGTAGCACTATCCATATTCCTAGCATCCCCTGTAATAATAGAGCCATATGTTACCATCACTAATGATATTTCCAAGCAATAGCAAAAGAACCATCTTCAGTAACGAGCGATGAGCTGCATGTAAAACGTATGTAATAACGGAGCGGCGGCACTCCCTGAAAAGCATTATCAATATCCTACAATGTCATTATGTATGTTTTCAGCCAGGTTCCCTTCAAGTACAAAATCAGACCAGAAAATTTTCCAGAATTTGATCACACAAGAAAAGTTTCCTTTACTGAATTAGCCTGTATATAATTTAGTATTAGGATTGCTATATATACTGATTCAATATGATCACTTGCAACATTATTTCGAATTCGATATTCCATCTATTTTGGAGATGGATACACTATTGTATGCGTCAACGACTTTTCAGTCCTTGCCTACTCGCCTTGTCTTTCCAATTTATTTCAAATGAAATATTATGCATAATATTCCGATGAACAGTGAACATTGCCATCGTCGGCTTTCATTCCAATACTTACAATATGATGACAAATGGCTGCCGTTTCCTATGTATGAACATTTTGTAGATGATACTTGTATGTATGGAAATGTGGGTGTACATTTGCCTGCAATGGCTTCATGAATGCCAACATATGGACCAAATTATTCACATACAGCCATCCATAACGAGACTGTTAGAAACAACCCCAACTGATTTTGTAGTAACCCCGCCTGCTTGCATGTGGAAAGTTGAAACCGTAGACTTTTACGAGTTCCCTTATTGTCTAAAATCTCTAAAATTTTAAATGAAGAAGGAATAAGTGGAATGTGAGCTTTTTATGAGTATGATCATGATCAGTGTAAAATTCTGTAGCATACAAGCTTTGTACATTATGTGCAGAGTCTTTGTTTTTCCGTTACGTGCTTCCAGAAAAGTAATTAACAATGTGTTTCTTAATTCAACAACGTTAATTATTACAGTCATTATCTTTCCATCGCTGTCGTCAGCAGCAGAGCATACACGGATATTAGAGCAGAGAGAGAGAGACGGGCAACTTTTTTCCCTTATGTATCAGCACGACGCATTTAACTGGATGAAAATTGCTTCTGTAAGAACGTCAATGACCTCGATTTCAAATTCATGTTAGGGTACTTTTGTGTCTATTAGCGCTAGAGAGAATGGACCGAATGGAAGAAACGGCAGGAACTTGAGCGTGTATATACGTATGAAGTTGTGTATGTGTGTTGCCCTCATTTATTCTCATCATAATAAGTCCCGGCTCACACTCATAATAATCATCATCATGAAGCAATGGTAATGGCGCTTGAAAAGAACAGAGAAATTGCCTAATATTCAAAGTTTAATCATGACAGATCCAGAAAATCGTTTATACATGCTATAAGAAATAGCTTTTTATATGTATATAAAAGTGGAATATGTACTACATATAGAATCGTCGTTACTCCAGCAATTCGTTTTTGGCAAAGCTCCTTTATTACTGCCGCTATTACTACTTCCATTACTTTTTCGTCTCTCTCACTATTTTCATGGTTCTTTTTCAGTTTCTCCTTGATTTCCTGTTTGCCCATTTCTAATATGAACAACACATGTACACAGAAAAAAAAACAGTTTTGCTAGAGATCCATTGCTATTTTGCTATAGGAAATTGATGTAACGGACATAATGAGAGAAGTTAAAATACGTGAGAGAGAAAGTAAAGCATAGTTATAATATGTGCTTAGACTTTAATATAAAAAAGGAAAGGAAATAGTTTTCTATGGTTTTCCCAATTTTCCAATGTTTCCAGCCAGTTTGCCCAAAGTCAATTGAAGATCATCATGGTCATGACCATTGAATGTGATGAAGAGGCTCATTTTCCTGCTTACTACACAGTTCTGAAGTTGTGCACATGTACCGTAGATACTATATTATATACCATCGTAATCATCATTACAATGTTAGTACTACCTCGTGGAAGATGTATCGTAAGGACGTAACTATCGTCGTCATCATACAAGTGTGTAGTTTCACTCTGAAAACGAAGCAAAAAGGATAACGGGAAATGTGTTGTTGTATGTAGTATTTTTGGCAATGCAATGGAGGAACATAGTCGCTTTTTCCCATTATTACATCTTCTCTACTACTTGTTCTTATGGCCATACATACAATATGCATCCTACTTCTATTATCCATTTCAACAAAATTATGTATTAGACATGAGCTAGCCATTCTTGTCTGGATAAATTTCCTCGACTAAAAGTATAATCTACCTTTTTGGGACGGCAACCGTGTGTAAAGTTGTAGTATGGCCCTGGCTGAAGTAGTTGTATTTATTGGAAGAAAAAGCATTTTCTACTTCTACTTTTCTTTTCAAAATGCCACTTGCAGACTACACTTGTAACGATTACTGCCGTGAACATTTTCTTCTTACTGATTCAACTGCTCCTTTCCAATCTCTCACAAAAAGTCGTTTACCATGTGAATTGTGTACATACATACGTAACTATAATGGCCTTTACTACTACTTTCTATTCAGCTTCTGAGCGCCATCACCACCAGCAGTAGAAATAGTTTTCTTTTGGGCAAAAAGAGAAAATGAAATTTAGTTTTCTTTCTAAGTGGGAATGGGCCGAGTTAGAGTAACTTTGAATGGTTTATATATTATTATGCCCACCTTGTGGAGCCAATGCCCTTCTGGTGGTACCAGTTTTTTGAGAGGAGGAAGAACACTGTAACATGAGATATCTTTACGTGCACATGGAGGATGATGGCAAATCGCGTCATTTCCACGATGCTTCTTCAAGCTGAAGAAACTGCACAAACTACTGTTGATATATTTGCTGGAATGGAGAAAAGTAGTCGTCGTCGTGTGGACTGAATATCTATAGTGGCCTCATGGAAAAGTAGTCACTAGTATTATTATGAGCAATATAGAAAGCTACGATAGGGAATGAGAAATATTACACAGCAAGTTGAACATACAGACACGCAGTTTGATTTCCTTTCTCTCTCCTTTACTTTCTTTTTTTCAGCCATTTTCACTAAAGCTCTTTTTCTTCAGCCATTACATTGGCTTTTTCGGATCAGTCAAGACCAAGTTTTTCTCCTTTTTTTCTTCTCTCTTACCCTCTCTTTTGCTGACTGACTGAGAAAGTATGAATGTGTGTGTGTGAAAAGAAAAACGAGGGAAAAAGTAGCTCGTATAGCAAATGGGAAATGGTTGGAGACTCCCATTCAGAATGGGTCTAGGGATTGCCTTTCTTCCTGTTCGATTTTCGATTTATCAGCATCTTAAGACTACTTCTTCTGCTTTTCTTACTACTAGTGTTCTGTAACGACTATGCCACCATTACTATTGCTTTCATGCTTCTCCTAGTAGGTACTAAAACATTGCCTTATTCTGCATTCTACCACACTACTTTATTATGTCTTTTCTCTATATCTTATATAGACGACTGTTTATCCTGGATTCTATGTTCTGAGTCTCTTTATACTCCTTAACTTGCATTCTACTTAACGCTTCACTGAGCTTGAGTGAGTGAGTTATGGCTACGACCTTTTTGGATTACAATTTATGGCTAGCGTGGTTGGCACTTTATGAGTTTTATTAAAAGTTCGCTCTCCGTTTCCGATATATGATTTTCTCGTTCTTCGCCTCGTTTCAAAATAAAAATAGAAAAACTATCGTTGTGTTAGTCTTGCCACTAATACTGCTTTATGGAAAGAGGGAGATTCAAGGTAAAATCTACGAGCTCTTTCCTTCTCCTTGTTCCTCCGCTCATCAAGTATTTACTTTCTATTGCCATCCAGTTCCACATACCGTCCAAAACCATTGATTATTGCCAAAATGATGATCTAATATACGATTCCTGTAATGTATGCAACTACATCAATATAAAATATTTCTACCTTCATAATAACATCTCCCCACGTTGCACAAACTTAGTACACACAAAAAATCAACAATGCTTAAACCCTAACATAATGTTAACGTTCATGATATGTTTCAGAATGAATTCGTGGACAAGCTTCTCTTATTTGCCATCAAAATATAAAAAATCAACTAGTACATTATGGCTACTTGCCATATATATGGCAGTTCCTGACAAAATACATTCGTGTGATTGGTATGTTGTATAGATGTTTGGCTATGTAATCGTAACTGTAGTAAAAAGATAAAAAAATATGATAACTTATTTCTTTCACCAGAAAAGTATATTAGAATTTTCCAGTACCCTCAAAATAAAATGTTGTTGGTATTAGATCGACATTCCAAAGGGACATTGACAAGCTTTTGGAGTTTTGGAAGATGGCCATAATAGCTGATTCATGGAGAATATGAATATGCGGCGATGATGGTAGTACAGGGAGCAAGAGTGGTATAGTATAGATTACTTGTATTCTACTCTCTGGCGGCTTACATGACACACAATTCATCATTCACCATGTCATGACAGAATATTATTATTTCGCTTTTGTGATTCTATCTATCCATCTTTGTGAAAGTTTTAGTTCAATATAAATAGGTTCGTTCATGTTTTGTATGCGTTGCGACATCCTCAATTTCATACACTCATTTTACAAAAGATATGCATGGCCACAAAAGTCACATGGTAGAAAACCAAAAATTATTATTTTCAAGATTCATCTCCATTCTCTTTACTTCTTGTTCCACTAGAAAAGCTACTCTCATTCATATGAATACTACCAACACTCATATATCTTGAAATAACTTGAAGTTCCATGCATTAGAAATGATGCATTATTTTCTTTAGAAAATCCTGCAGCAGACTCTCAAGGAGAGCGCCATCATCATCGTAAATCGTGCCATAGGATGATGATGATGAAAATATACACTAAGAGGAAAGTATTACATGGCCCATATTATACTCTAATATTTATTCATAATAGAAAATGCCAATATTTGAAGTTTTTGGGGAGAAAAGTTTTTACTGATGTCGACAAAGTAGCTTACTTTCTCTTTTCTCCAGAACGAAATATGCATGTTTAAATAATGGATGATGAAATGGAAGGAGGATGAATACGAAAGTAGTTTTAGGAGAAAATGCCATCATCTTCGAAAAGCTTGGATATCAATACAAAATGTACTCCTTGAGCTGGTTGAGAATATCGTCTCAAGATAATATAACGACAAGCATGATGATGACTACAACAATTTTGATCGTATAACAGATGACAAGAGAGAAAGGCTTACTGGTTAGCGGCTATAGAGGAAGAGCAACCCTCACAAAGTTTAAGTACTATAACGGGTAAGTTTTGTGCAAAAGTGGAGGTACTTATAGGAACAGCCATTTTCCTCCTGAAAGCATCTTGAGAGATAATGAAACGACATTTTGTGCCTTGCCGCAAGCATCTCGCTATTACAATTATGATAGGTACGTGTGCATACATGTAACTCTTCTTGCTATGCGTATAACTTTTTTGTCATCTCAAACGACTGCGACTACAACTTCCTTTGTCGTTCACATCAGTTTCCATAATATTAATGCAAAAAGAAATGACAATGGAGATGATGATACTGGATATATAGATAGTGTGTGTGCTCTGCTGGCTCATGTGTATATAAAATGTATACTTAACCTAATATCTATACTATACGTCCACGCTTTGCTTCTCATGCGCATTTTGTTTCTACTCCTTTATATCTGTCTGTTATGGTGCTGCTGCTTCTCCTCTTCATTGTCCATGGCTAATGTAGTATACATAAACGGAATGGGAAAAACAAAGTAGAATTTTCCATTAGACAGAAAACCCATCTTTTCAAATAGGCTAATTCCATTTTGGATGGTAATGTATACTTATGGAGAAGAAAAGTAAGAGTTAGAGAAAGAACAACAAGCAGATATATGCGTACTTTATATATGCATGTTTGAAGAACTAAGATACTTATAGAACACAAGGAACAAAAACTACCATAATGGTAGGTCATATACGAACATTCTTTTGCTCGTGGAACAACCACATTTTCCAGTAAAAACTACCTAACGTTCGCACAAAACAACCAATCTAGAGAACGTGAAATGCTCACAGCGCGTAATAATAATATACGTCCGTAACAGAGGATACGGAGAGGAAAGAAAGGAAGAACAATGATGAGAACATCACGAACGAGTACTCACAGTACTTGGTATATTGCGTAAAGATGCCAGAACACAAGACAAACCTTATATGTTCCCGATGCATGGATCTATACTTCAAGTACATCCTATCGCATCATCATCGTGATCGTCGTAGTCATCATCGTCATGAACCTCGTTTTGTTATACGAAAGGTAAATTTTCATGCATTTTGGGATATTTATACAACCAGCATATTATGTATGAATAAAATGAGTGTACGGATGCCGTCGTGAGAGACATAATAATCCATGCAAAGAATTTAGAGTGCTACTGAAAAAGCAAGTACAGTAAAGGGAAAAGCAAATATCTGACTGGAAGATTGCAAAACTGACTGAAGAGGAAAACCTAAAAAGATGAATTCATGTACAAGATGATATCTTATGAATGGCTTGTACAGCCCTTCATTATGATTCTTTAGTTAAACTTTTCCTTTTTAGTTAGCCAAGAGCATTAATATTATCACACAAGGAGCACATACCTCTTCTTGCTATCTGGACAGAGCAGGAAGTTGGGGACGTTTGACAAACCTGAATTTAACTTCAACATACTCAAATGAATAAATCAAAACTTAGCACAACTTCGTAAAATATGTTTGAGATGGATATGATGACTTTCTTGTCGGCATATTTCTGTTTATATGGATCGCAAATATAATATGTGGAAACTTATTACTGAACATCTGCTTTGGCCACCGACACTTTTTAAACATAAAGCCCTTTAAATGCTTGTTTTCCCTCGTTTAGTATTCATAAAAGCGCTAAATAAAATATATGAAACAAACCTGCAAGAGAAGTACTGACAAAAGTTTTTTTTATATTACGAAAAGATAAATAAAAGAATATTTTAATACTACACTGAAATAAAAGGAGATGTATTTGAGTTTTTGCAGTTTAGTTCGAATATCTTCACAAGTTCTTGATTTCATAACTCATACGAAATACTTTCTTCGGCATAGATTTATTTATTAAAAATCTTAAGTTATTCTCGTTAGAATAGATATATTGTATCATATAAAATAAATTGGCAAAAAAACTTTTACTTCTCCGCATTTTCATGTACCCAAGTGTTGTTTAATAGACAAAATTGCTCGAGAATACAGATGAATATCTCAGTATAAAAGCCATTTATCAAAAAATAAACTTTAGAGATTCGTGCACATGACGTACTGTGCTCGAAATGGTAGAGCTTGCAAAGTAATTTTCTAGAGAAATGCTCAATTTTTCTTTCGTGTGAAGACTGTGTACATGAACTGAAAACTGGATATGGTGTAATACAAAATAACACGAAAAAGGCATTCTCGTTTTTACATGCATATTCAGGTAAGGAGAATGTGTATTCCCTGCCTACAAGCAAAAGATTCAAATGTGTACATATGATAAAAAATACGAGTTTGTGAAGTAGGTATTTTGAGTATTTTCGGTAACTTTCATCATATCCATGTGATCTCATATGCGAGAGGAGTTAAAGTGGTGGGCTGCCTTGCCACTCAAAAAAGGGAAAGGAGCAGGAAAGTGGAGTTTGGAAATTTCACCGGCTAATCTCATGTGTTTGAACGGCACTCCAGAGTCCAATATCTCTCCTAAGGGTCTAATGCCACTCTTTTGAGAAACAACCCATCTCAAAGCTCATTCATCTATTCCTTCTAGTATCCATTTCATCCGTATAGCCTCTTCAATCTTCTTCATATACATTTTTGAACAAACATTTTTCTCTTACTGACGACCAACGATTGACGTCGACTTGAGTGAAGTGTGTACTTTTTTGTGCATATAAAAAGAGTTCATATGATATAATCTGACGCTCCTTTCTCTCTCTCCATTTCATACAGTTACATGGACTATTTCATTCTTTCCATATGATATTATTATGAATGTTTGTCTTCTTGATAGTAAGTAGTAGTGCAGCATCTGCTACAATGTCAAACCATATTACAAACTAAACATCCTCCTCTTTTTTGCTTCTCTGCGAAAAAAAAAGATGTATTAGCATCTTTCCAGACAAACCTGTAACATTCCTCAGCATTATATTTTGTGACTTTTTGGGCATGTTCTATGCATGATATGGTGGAAGAATATGCGAAAGTACGGGTATGAGAAATAGCCTATTATGAAGAATCTTGTAAGGGAACACAGCAGCAAAATTGCCTACATTCAAGATTTTTTTTTCTACATCTCGTTTCTATTTCCCTTCATCTACGACGATGGCGTCTCAAAAAAGTGACATGACGGCAAAAGTGAAAAACTAGTAGGCAAAAAAATCCCGGAAAAAGTTTTTCAGGATGAGCAC
>JAQFZH010004125.1:0-12479 GCA_034695485.1 Entomobrya nivalis | reverse complement strand
CGGATATTTATCCGTATTCAGAGAAAGTCGATTAAATCTAAAAATATTAAGTTTGGATCAGATTTTTACACGATTTGCAAAATCAATTTCCGGGTGAATACGGATCTGCATCTGATTAAAAAATACCCGGATCAATATTCGCTGTGAATGGGCTTCCAGATGATTTCTTTTTTTTTCAAATGACCTTTATAGCATATTTAGCAATTGTGCAAAAATTCCGACACTCATCTCTTCACTACAATTTATACAAAAATTCCAAATACCACATTTAATTGACAACGTATATTTACGGCTTTATTTATTTGCGTTGCAATTAAACAAACTAATAACAAGAGTAAAGAAGTATGAAACCAAAATACGCGTCACTTAAAAAATATAATTTAAAGTTTTCAATTTATATTCCGAGACAAAGAACATCATTGGGCTTAACATACAGCTTAAGGAAATTTATTACAATTAAAAATATACTCCACTAGAAATATCCACAATGACACAAAAAATTCTGTTATTAATTGTGAGGTTTGTGCTTTTAGCTATACACATTACGAATCTGAATTAATTGTGAATTTTTAAATGTGGGCTTTATTGACTTGAACGTATAACAGCTGCAGGACATTTGGAACATATGTATGGCTTTTCCCCAGTATGCACTCTCATGTGACGAACTAGACTTGCCTTTTCAGCAAATTGTTTTCCACACAAATTACATTCGTGCTCCTTGACTTGATGGTGAATCCATTTTATGTGCTTTTTTAAGTTACCACTTTCAGTAAATGATTTCTCGCACAATTCACACTTGTAAGCTTTCAATTTAGTATGAACTACCATGTGCCTATTTAATACATACTTCTTTGAAAACTTTTTATCAAACGTTGCGCATTCGTACCGTTTGATATTATTGTGTATATCTTCATGTTGAATTAGGTCATGCTTCAGTGAAAATGCCAAAGGACAAAATTGACAGCGATATGGCTTCTCTCCAGTATGTCCTCGAATGTGATTTTTAAGGGAAATGGCAGATCCCAGAAACCGACTGCATAAACTGCATTTGAACGGTGTTTCGGTTTTATGTTGATTCAGGTGACTTTTCAACCTAGATTTTGTAGCGATTATTTTTTCACATTGCTCACATTGAAAATCTCTAATCCCACTATGCAACAACTGATGTCTTTTGAGATCACTTGCAGTAGAGAATGGCTTTTGACAAACAGTGCATTTGAAAGGCTTCTCTTGGGTGTGTTTTCTTATGTGCGTCTTCAAGTTGCTTTTATCTGAAAATGTTTTGTCACACAACTCGCAAGCGTGTGGTTTCTCGTTTACATGTTGTAGGTAGTGAATGCAGAGATCGTTCTTGCTACTGAAGCACTTATTGCAAAATAAGCACTGGTGAGTTCCAAGATGAACTTTAGTATGTGCTACTAAGGTTCCTTTAGAACCGAATACCTTTTCACAATAATTACGCTTAAAGGTTTTGGAATCCATCGCAATTGTGGCCTATAGAATAGTTCTTTGAATTCAAGTCTTAAATAGGTGGTTCGACCTGATGATAAAATAGTTAGTTATGTTGACAGGATTGTGACCCGAGATATGATTTAGTTTCTGATTCCATTCAGATAACCAAATCAGGAATTCAATTTAAAAAATAAAAAAGAAGCTTCATTAGTTTAAAAGTACGTACATTCGTGCTAACGATATGTAAGTACACTTATGCACGGTGTTGATGGAGATGGGTTGGTTTGTGGAATTTCTTTGCGCAAAAACTTTGTTTTTTTTTTGCTTGTATACAACTGGATTTTAAGTGCACAGAATATTTAGATGAACAAGTTCTTTTGGAATTCCAACTTTGATGTACGTGCTGTAAAACACACATATGCTTCACTTCTGTACATATATTTTTAGGACAGTCGCTTGTGGTATAAATGAATAAGTACCTTAGTCGACATGGAACACGTACATTCAATGTGCATGTTCGTATTCCTCTTACTCGTGTTGTATTAGTACTGCATAACGTTTTGTATGCACACGTACACATAATGTGGTGCGTGAAACCAATATAGGACAACGTATTATACCTTTGAGCCTCTTCTACCACGGGCGACTGCTCAGCAAGTAAGCCAGTTTGTACTTGATATCTCTGTTGCTAGTATACGTAGTACGCCCAAAATGACAATAATTTTTACCATTCTGACTGATTCATGCTTTGTTGGAATTATTTATATATTTGTAGCCTACAACTTATATAGTCAACTTTTTCAGAAATCAAGCTGCGTTAAAAATTTGTTTTTTTTAACGGACAGGGCTTAATTTTTTTATGAATTCAAGCACTGCACCATGTAGGGAAATCCGCATGGTTTAATTTTACAAGATTGTTTATTCATTCTACTGCTACAGAAGCAGGCAAAGGACATGTGCTAAAAAATTATAGCTGAATTTTTAGTCGTAATATATTGAACTCCAGATGGAAAAATGACTTCATTGATGACAAAAACATTTACAATTTACATGATAACCCATAGCACCTGAATTTAAATAAAAAGAATCAGCATTACACTTTAAGGTTGATATATTTTACAAACGTCTTTCAGTAGTAACATTTGAAGAAAATCCAACCCCAACCCCAGAATTTTAATCACAACCAATATAGTAAAAACTCAACAAAAATTATATATTAGTATGATAACACATTACATTGCTTACTTTCAATGCTCCAAAAGTTTTAACTTGCTCATATTATTTTTAAATTTGTGCATTTTCATTTGCCGGCCTAAATCACTTAATTGCGCTTCATTAAACTGGTTTGTCTTTTTTCATTCAAAAAATATAAATCTTGCTCAAAATCTTGGTCAAAATCCAATTTACAATTGTATTGCCGAATGGTAGGCATATTTAACACATTGTCATATTATCAGTTTACACATCTTGAGTGGAAGGGAGCGTATATGATACACAAATATGTCTAGTACCAAACATAGAATGAGCAAAAGGAATAAACATGCGTTTTGAATGCACACTTAAGGTACCTGAAGTGCCCATCTATTTAAACATGCATCGGCTGTCTTCAAACGAGGTATGCCCAAGACTTACGCATTACAAATGCGGAATCCTGAAGAAAAAGCATGTGCCTTAAGTCTGGGTACCAAAGGATTCACGCGATGATATGATCATCACAATGCATACACATCATTCAAGCCAAGCAGTGGCAGAGAGAGCCGTCGCCACACAACTCTGTAGAGTTAAATTGCACATAATATCAACATTATCATTTTTTATTATTACAGTCTCTACTCTTGCAGAAAAACACTCTTTTTTCGTAAAACCTTAGTTTTTTTCTTACTGTCCGACGTTTTAAGTGGGAAAAATCATTTGAATTTTGGATAATTTTTTTATTAAAATCGGATCCAAACTTTATCGGATCTCAGCCTACACCAGGATGTACATCAACAAATTATCTTAAAATGAATTTTTCTGAACTGTGAAATAGTGGTCCATTTTAATAGAGCTCTTACAATTCATAACAATCAGTTTTATTATTATCTGTCATTGAAATGGCTTCCAAATTCTTTGGCTGTGGTTTATCTGAAAAAGTAATTCTCCCCAAGAAAGCATTAGCAGCTCATACTAATGTCCACCTTGGAATTCACCAGTGCTTATTTTGCAACAAATCGTGCAGCACAAGACAACATCTTTTTACTCACTACCGAAGCCATGTTAATGAGAAACCCTATTCGTGCAAGTTTTGTGACAAAACATTCGCAAGTGATAGCAAATTAAAGATACACATAAACACTCACACACGCGAGCAATCTTTCAAATGTAACGTTTGTCATATCTCATTCTTCACTAAAGGAAATCTCAGAACACATGAGTTGATCCACAGTGCAATTAGAGAATTTCAATGTGAGCATTGTGACAAAAGTTTCACTAGAAAAGCCAACTTGAATAGCCATCTTAACCAACATAAAACTGAAACAGCTTTCAAATGCAGCTTGTGTAGCCGGTTCCTGGGATCTCCTCTTGCTCTCCAACGCCACATTCAAGTCCATACTGGAGAGAAGCCGTATCGTTGCCAAATTTGTCCGAGTTCATTTGCACGAAAGAGTTACTTACGTCGACATGAGGATACGCACAACAATGTCAAACGACATAATTGTTCAACGTGCGATAAAAAGTTTTCAAGTAAGGGTGATCTAAATAAGCACATGGCAGTTCATACTAAATTGAAAGCCTACACATGCGAATTGTGCAAGAAATCATTTACTGAAAATGGTAGCTTAAAGAAGCACATAAAGTGGGTTCATCAACAAGTCAAGGAGCACAAATGTAATTTGTGTGGAAAGACATTCTCTGAAAAGTCAACTTTAGTTTGCCACATGAGAGTGCATACTGGTGAAAAGCCATACAAATGCATCAAATGTCCTGCTGCTTTTAAACAAGCAAGCACTTTGAGCCAACATTTAAAAATTCACAGTTAATTCAGATATTTAATGTTTTAAATTATTTGTAAAAGCAATAACGTGTTAACAAAAGTGGTCAAAAGGATTGTCGGAAATTTTCATGTTATTGTGGCTAATTCCAGTGGAGCATACTTTTAACTTTTCGTTTAGCTGTATCTTCAGCGTAGTGAGTTTCTTTTACTAGTAATATGTAATTTATCACTTACAAATTATACTATTCTAAAGTCACCTGTATTTTAGTTACCTCTTTATTCTTGTTATTATTTTGGTAGTTCACAACTCAAATAAATAAAACCGGAAATATAAGCTGTCCACTGAATGTGACACTTTGGAATGATAGATGTTCTTGTCGTAAAGTGTTGCCGCATAGCTCATCGCTTTTTCGTCCAGCTCATCTCAGAACTCAACAAAAATATATAACAATAATATGTAATCATTTTTATTCAAAGCAAAGCCAGTAAAGAGATGAGTGTATCGCAATTTTCGTATAGTGACTAATTATGTTAATTAGTGCATTTGAGTAAATTTCAAAAGTCAAGACAGTTGGCTTATTTGCTATGCATGCCATGATGAATATGGTGAAGCCATCCTCACCTCTACCATAATTCCACCTTATCATCAATATAATCTTCATAAATGTAATGGAGATAACAAATTGAATCGAGATCAACAGTGTCGTGACCAAGTTGAGAAAGTTAAAATAAAAAATATATCAGGTTGACTGCCCAATTTGTGGACAAAGTGTATCTTCAGCAACGTCCTCACCCCCTTCCGAAGCATTGGGGTGCTTTGAGTCATTAAGTTAATGATTTGGATTTTCATGGCGGCTAAATGCCAGTTCCATTTAAAATTATGTAAACAAACTCCTCAATTACCACAACAACTAACTTAGCAATCCGTTAAATTTATTGGTGATGGTGGTAGCGATGTTAATTATTTTCAATCGAATTTTTCGTTAACTAATTACGGTACGTCCAAAATAATTAAAGTTAATCGTATAAATAGTATACATAACTTAAAGGTTATGATAGTGCCTGTGGTGAAAATTGTAAAATGAATGGTAGTAGTGGTGGCAGTGCATCCAAAACAATTCCTTTCATTATCCATCACCTTTGAGCGCATTCTGGAGGGCTAACTAATTTGGTGGCGGGAGGACAATTTTAAATGGAAAAAATAGTTTGATTGAATGTGGTGGTGGGATTGGACAACAGTCCGCCAAGTTTGAGAAAATATTAATTGAATTGGTCACGACTTTCATCAATTGCAATAGTTTGGTGTCTAAATGAATTGTAGATTATAAATAGATGAAAAGGAGCTGCGGGTGGGGAAAAATGTGGTTTGGTGGGACAATTTAAGTCCTGAGCTGCTCAAGAGGGATATCCAGGAGGGCCGTATTAAGGTGCTTTTCATGTTGGATATTTTTTTATTTAATCAATTCATTTTATTTGTATTTTAATTAACTAATTTAATTTATTTCAGTTTATATTATTTATTTATTTTATTTCTTTTATTCGTATTTATTAAATTAATAAAGTTCAAATATTTTTTGTAATGTTAATTTGGTTAAATTATTTTGTATTTATTTTTAGCTGCAAAATTAATTATATTTAATATTTTTTTGTAATCTGGTTATTTTAGACAATAAAGTGTACACATGAAAAATAGAGCACACAGCATATATCACGACAAAGTGCGCTCTTAATAAAAATTAATTGATCTTATAAATAAATAACTTCATTACCTAAAAATTACATTACATCAATATCTAACTAGAAACAGATAACACTTCAATTTTATTTATAGCTAGCATATTTAAGTTGCGTAACTTCACGCAAACTAATTTATTTAAACTAGGAAAAATAACACAAATTACAGATCAGCAGAAATACACACAAAATTAACGAAAACATGTTCATTGAAGAAACGAATCAATACCTTTTTGCCTTCATATCCGGTTTATTATATCACCCACCATATTATCGGAACATGTAATACAAATGTTTTAATAATTCAAATAGCTCGTAAATTCCAACTGAGTTATCACATGGCGGCCCAAACTGCTCAATGTATGCTTATGAAATTAACAAATGTTATGATATGCAGAGGCTAAATGGCTCAATTAACACTAATATTCATTGTGTAGTTTCAAAACTTATATATTTAATGGTTTTAGGTCATCTTGATATAAAACCGTTCGTCAGATAGAGTATTTACCACTGTAAATACGTTGTCATTCATTGAATTTTTAAGGGTTAAGTGCAACTTTCTAACTGTTTACACACGATTTGAAAATAATTGATTTTTCAATTCAAAAAGTGAATTACTTGGACTAATCAAAGAGTTTTATTTATTTTAGCAAAATTTATTTATTGGCCTGAAAAGTAAATCAGTACAACAAAAATAATCAATCTTCTACCAAAACGCGATAATTTTAAATGATTTATTTAAAATATAAACTTATTTCGCACATGTTGAGGTGACACAATTCAATTACTGAATTAACTTCGTGAAATTTAGCATAGCATCTAAATATTCAGCAATAAAGCCTTATGGTAATAATTTACAAGAATATTTGATATTTGGCTTTATTCATGCCAGAAAAATCTTAGCAAAATATTATGATAAATCGTGATATTTGGAAAAAATAACACGTAAACCTTAAATAAATCATTCATTTATGACTTTAAAAGACCTAAATCCAATTAGTATTTCAATTAAGAAAAGTAGATCGCACAAACAAGAAATTTCATTAAAAAATAACAGAAGAACTCTGCCTAAGAAAAGTATACACAATTCTACGTAACATGTGTATGGAACATCAATTCCAACCAAATATTTCATTAAAATTTCTGCCTTCATATTTACAAATATAGTGAAGTTTAAAGGATTTTAAAGTAACAAGTGGCTTCTTATTCTTGTAAAATTAATTGTGCGCTTTGATATGTTTGCTTAACTCACTTGATCGTGCGAAAGACTTAGCACAATTTTGACATTTGTAAGGCTTTTGTATGAATTCTAGTATGTACTACTAAAATATTTCTTAATGCGAATGATTTACCGCACAAATTGCATTCGTGCTCCTTAATTCGATGGTGAACACTTCTTATGTGTGCATTTAAATGACTTTGTTGGATAAACGATTTTTGACACAATTCACACTTGTAATTGTTTAATTTAGTGTGAACATTCATGTGCTGCTTCAAATTGCCTTTTGTTGAAAACTTTGCATTGCACGTAGAACAGTTATGTGGTCTAACACCAGCATGTGCATTCTCACGTCTTCGAAGGTTGCCCTTTAGTGAAAATGCTTTGAAACATATTTCACAGCGGTAAGGCTTCTCCCCAGTATGTGTTTTGATGTGGTCTTCGAGTGATTGACCTGAACCCAGGTACTTCCCACACAAATTACATTTAAAGGGCGTTTCTCGTTTATGCGTATTCAAATGTATTTTCAAGTTGCATTTGTGGGTAAACACTTTTTGACAACGCTCACATTGAAATTCTTTGAGCCCACTATGTAGCAATTGATGTCTACTGAGATTAGTCATTAGGTTAAACGATTTTTGGCAAACGTTGCACGAGAAAGGCTTTTCTCCTGTGTGACATTTAATATGCTGAATTAAAGATGAAACTTGAGCAAATGATTTATCACACAATTTGCAGAACAGGGGCTTCTCATTTATATGAGTTAGGTAGTGACGAAAAAGATGGAGGGAATGGTTGAATGATTTGTTGCAAAAAAGGCAAATATGAATTCCCCCATGAATTATAGTTTGCGCTTGTAAGCTTTTGTTGTTACTTAACACCTTGTTCAATGGTGGGGGGTATGTTTTCTCTGGAACCATTTTTAATCCAAAAATTAATTTGGAGATAAATTATTATCAATTGGGCACTTTTGTAGTCAGGAATGTGGGTTCCTTTTATCGCATAGCAAAAATATAACACCCCTGCCAATAGCAAACTTGATAAGCAAATTAAGTCAGTTTACATTTGCAGAACGCTCTTACTGAAATGTTTGCTGAAGATGTTTTGATTGCTATCAAACAAGTAACAATATCATATTTAACGACAAATATGCGTACGATATCAAGATGAAATATGGTCTGGTTTTGGTATGCACGTTTCACCTACACGGGATCTTTAGGTTTGTATCTACATTGCAGCAATGCCACATGTTCGTTTGTTTATACATTTTATTTGTGTAGTCTCATGTCGAACAGTTTCTATCTGTCTGCATATTAGTATTCATGCTGCATAAGCACGTTTCTTCAAGCTTGTACGTCATTCTGTTTACATATTTACTTTGTATGAAATTCGGATACGTTCACTGAATACGTTTGCTTGTGTTTTCTAATATTTGGTACGTTGACATTTCTTCGGACTATCAATACATGTATACATTTTTTTGTATACGTGCTGTATGGAGCATAGTGTTAACATATCTAACTCATTAACTACCGTAGAGCTTATATATGTACGACATACAAGGAGTTATTATTAAATATTGAAACGAAACCAATCTTAAACGCTATAAAATGCGTCAGCTCTATGATATCCCATGTTTATAGCAAATATTGTTTTGCCACCCCCATTGCAACGATAGCTTCTGGCAATGCTTATGACGCCTAGATTTCGCATTTAGGCGGGACTCTTTTTAAAAGTTATATTAAAGTTAACTGATGAAAATTCATATATTGTATGCTAATAATATGAAGTATTATTTCAAGACGGTTAAACCATTTTCGTCAATAAAAACATTATGCATATTTTTAATATTAAAACCTAATATTTTGTACTGTTAGTCCAGCCCGTAACTCTATTCTCATTTTAACTTGGAAGGAACCAAATGCGAGTAGATTCAAAATGGCAATTGACTTTTTGCTTTAGGCCTTGATATTCCACTTTGATTATTTGGGAGATTATGATCAGGACATCAGTAAAGTGAAATCGTTCTCAATATTTGCTCTAGGTATATACGATTAGTTTATTGTCTTTAAAGTTTCATAAACGAAGTTGTGTTTTAAAACAAGAACATCTCTAACAAAATAATATTCGTGTTTAATATTTTGTCGTGGTGAGCACATGAAATTGCTCACCAACAAATATTCTTGGAATATTGTCTACCATAATCATGCCATTTCACGAACTATATGTATAATTTATTGTCAGTTGCAGCCCAAAAAGTAAAAAATGATTTTTATTGGTTTAGTTGGTACACAGAACATAATTTTTATATCCTTTTAAACATGATAAGGCAAAGTAATCGGCAGACTTTTTTATTCAGTCGCTTCACACTTGAGAACATATTTTCCAAGCATTCTGAATTAGTGGCATCAAAACATCACCTAACTAGTATTTGTAGACATGTTTGCCATGTTTTACTATTATTTATTTAAAACATATTCTTTATTTTCCGTACTTTAATTTACTTTTGGTTTATCAATGTATTACTGGATGGCTTATGCGAACTTTGAGCTTGCATTGTATATAAATGAATGTACCTAAACAGCGCATAGTACCAATTGTAAAACGATCGAACGGACTGAACTTTACAAAGCATGTTGCTTGCAGGTGCGCGATGCTGACAAAAATACGCATACATGTATAGCTTAATTGTCTGTCTTTATCATTGGTATGCAGTATATACTGCAATAGAACGTAGGAAGCTCGTGTAGCTGAATAGCAGCTTAACTGCATCTTATGCAATGAAATCAGTTAGCACACAGACTACTCAAACGAAGCTGCTACAGAAACGAAGTGTACTAAACCACTCAATAGAGTGATATCGTACACATTGTTCTAGAAACGTTGGAAAATTGTACTCGCTACTTTTGCAGAAAATATATTATATCAGTTATTTTCAAGTACCGATTGCACGTTCTGCAAAAAACATTGTCTCAGTTTTTGAATAGAACAAGCCAAATAATAAAACTAGCTACACAAATGAAGAACTAGAGCTACTTAATTTATTGTAATTTTTGAAAGTAAACAGCTGACTTCTGCTCGTTGATTTCTAATTATTACAAAAGCATTTACTATTATTCTGAACCATCATTTAGATGGCTTCCGAAAGTTTTAGATGCCTTTATTGTGAACATTTTTATAGTTCTAAGCACAAATTAGAAATACACAATAAAATTCATCTTGGGATTCACATGTGCTTATTTTGCGACAAATCATGCAGTAGCAAGTCCGATCTTTTTAATCATTACCGGAGTCATGTTAATGAGAAACCTTGTTCATGCAAGTTGTGTGACAAAACATTTGCACATAATGGGAACTTGAATACGCACATAAGAATGCACACTCAAGAGAAGCCTCACAAATGCAGTGTTTGCAAAAAGTTATTCTTTAGTGGAGGCGATCTCAAAAAACATTCGTTACTTCATAGCGGGATTAGAGAGTTTCAATGTGAGCACTGTAAGAAAAATTTTACTACAAAAGGCAACTTGAAAAACCATCTGAATACACATCAAGCAGAAATAGCTTTCAAGTGCAGTTTATGTAACCGGTTTCTGGGAACCGCTGGTGCTCTCCAGCGTCATATTCAAGCACATACTGGAGAGAAACCATATCATTGTAAATTTTGTCCTAGTTCATTTGGAAGAAAGAGTAACCTACATCAGCATGAAGTTACGCACAATGACACCAAACTGCATAAATGCTCAACATGTGATAAAAAGTTTTCAATGAAAGGTAACTTAAAGAGGCACATGGAAGTTCATACGAAATTGAAAGCCTACACATGCGAATTGTGTGAAAAATCATTTACTGAACACGGTAGCTTAAAAACGCACATAAAGCGGGTTCATCATGAAATCAAGGAGCACGAATGTAATTTGTGTGTCAAAAAATTTGCAGTAAAATGGCATTTAGTTCGCCACATGAGAGTTCATACTGTTGAAAAACCTTACAAGTGTACTAAATGCGCTGCTGCTTTTAAAGATTCAGGCAACTTAAACCGTCATTTAAAAATTCACAGATAATTCAGATTTGTAGTGTGATATGATAACCTACCAGTTACTAAAAGCAAAAATATGTTGGCAAGACTGACCAAAAGGATAAGTAAAGTTTTTATATGTTAGGTTGGTCAATTTGGATGAAGTACAGTTTGCATTTCAAGACTTTTCCTTTAACTGTATATTCAGCCAAAAGAGTCTTTTGTCTCGGTATACAAAATTATACTTCTCTAAACTAAAGTGACCTGTATTTTAGGAACAAACTTAAATAGTTTTGTTATTATATTTTAAAATTACAACTTAAAGAAATAAAGCCATAGATAAGTTTTAAATTGAATGTGATACTTTCGAACTATAGATTTGTTTGTCATAAACTGTTGCCGCATATTTTTCCTCCTCATCTCAGATCACAGGAAAAAATATTTCTAAAATGTATTCATTTTTATTCAAAGCAAAGCCAGTGATAGGACGAGTGAATTCGATTTTTGCAGATTGACTAATTATTCTAATTAGTTCATTTGAATAAATTAAAACTCAAGTCAAATGACTTCGTTTCTATTCTAGCCATGATGAAGAACGTACATTTTTTAGTCCGCTGGTCCAGCTCCAGCATCCACATCTACAGCGAAGTTTATAATTTTTTGTTTTGTTGGAAATATTCATGGATTTTAACCATGCAACATATGATGTTTCCCCCTTTTCACAACACACCTTTTCGACAATCGATTTAGTTATTTATAGTTGAAAAATTACTGTTCAAGTTATCAAGATTACCAAAATAGTGTATAATAAATCATGTAAGTTATCCGTTCCGAAAAGTTTAAGCTTTGATACTATTTTGTTGCCCGCCTGATGCAAGAAAACATAACCTAACTACATATTTGGTGTTTGCACACATCCCGTAATAAAACCGAAAATGGTGAGTGTTTCTGCGTCTCCTTCTACTTTGATAGCTTGGATAAAAAATAGGGAAAAACGTTTTCTAGCTTATAAAATGACTACTTTTCCACGCTTTTTTACGTCAGAATTTCTAAAAGTCAAAAAATGGGACTGACTATGCATATTC
>JAQFZH010004124.1:0-12479 GCA_034695485.1 Entomobrya nivalis | reverse complement strand
GATTGAGGTCTTGACCTGAGGAGTCTGTGTACCGAGTTTGACGAGAATCGGTTGATCCGTTTTGAAGTTAGAGCGCGTACAGACAGACAGACAGACAGACAAACAAACTAAATGCATAACTACGATTCTCTTCGCTCATCTACGTAATAAACTCACACATAAACCTAGTATGGGAACAACATACATATAATAACACATATATATAAGTTATTCTATGTGCGAGCGAACAACATATTTTGTCTTCATAATTCTACCGCATTTTTTATTCACGAATGTTTTTTCAACAAATATAAACAGTAATAAGGATGAGTTACATAACAGGGGGAAACAATTGCGTCTTAAAGTCGTAAATACGATGTTGAGTATATCCTGTTTTAATAAAGTCTTTTATTCTAAAGTTTACCCTTTATAAATAGTACACATTGTGCCACATTCAACATACATGCCAAACAAATATTGGAATTGGAATTGGAATCACAAAACAAAGCTGGAAAAGTCAGCACGAGTATATTTAAGGCAAAAGTATAGTGTAACGAAGCGATACAAAAGATGACCCGGAAACATGATAAAATACGCCAACGTAGTACTGATGTCCTCCCCTCTCCAAACGACTGTTAAAGCTACAAAGATTGTCGTACTCACGAGAATAAGTAGGAAAGTGAAAGCGCACCACCACCGAAACACGCGTCTTCGTTCCTGAGTGAAAAATTTAAAAAGATTTGCTAAAGGAAATGTTTTAGTAATGAACACTATTTTTCTCTCTGCCCGGCCGACTACATAAATATTTTATGCATAAATTTTTTCTCTTAATAAAATGTAAATTGTGTACTAACTGTGGAGACTAGCCAAATTCCAATAGCGTTCACAACCATCCTTATAACTCGGAGAACAATCTCTTCCACAATGATTGGTGGATATGGGTCCCCGTCATGACCTTGAAGGCGAACTCCAAAGAACTGTATAAATTGTCTGGAAATCAAGTATTCCATATCCAAAACCTGGAAAAGTAAACGGACAAAACAGCATAATAGCAGAAAGATGACTTCACAAATACAACTGAGAAATCAGAATCATTCATTTCAACAAACATTGCAAAATCTGGAAACGAAATTGTTTACATTTCGAAATAAAGCAGGGACGATAAACAACAAGTATTTTCAGACATAAAAAGTTTCATCAGAATAACTCGTGCATTAATGCTCATAAACAAGCGTCTTTTTATGATCTTTTACTTACAATTTCAGACGTAAGGAAAAACGTGGCCGCGATTTTCGTTTCATTACTGAAATACTCCCAAATGAAGGACATGCCTTTTCCAATTGGATGCAAACTATCCTGTCTGCACATTGCCTTGTAACAAACACTAGTCATATAAATTACGTAGGAGTTGAATACAACAAAGATAAAAAAGGAATACGCAATGGACCAAGCGTGCATAGCATCAAGGGCAAAATGAGCGGCTGCTACTGTGTTGATAATCAAAAAGACGGTTAGTGCGACACTTGACACAACTGTGATGCTGATCCAAGCCAAGAGAGCACTTTCTTTTCCCTGTGGCAAGGAATTGGTCAAGTCCCAAAAGAATTTAACGGATAAAGACATATCGTCACGTTGTTAAAAGACGAGTAACGTCACCAGTACAGGAAGTACATAAAAGTATACAAAGAGATTGCGTTTCTCAATCATTAAGTATTCAAGAAACACTCTCTTGGGGAAGGAAAGAGTGCAAATATTGATGTTATCTTTAATGTTTAATGAAAACTGTGTTTTCAATGTAACCTTTATTATGGCCCCAATCCACAAAAGCCCAACTGTTGCAATTAGCCGGACGCCTATTGCGACGGTAAGGAATATTAATTCCGGCATGCCTGTGTAAAAGATTAAAGGAAAGTTTACAACAATACTTAAAGCTGCTCAGAACGATCACATGAAAGGATTCCCTGAGTCGGAAGAATTTCCTGTTCGTAACCACACCATCATGACTGAACATTGTCAACCCCTTTCACGAACTTACCAAAAGCATCGTATTACACATAATAAATTAAACATTGCTTATTTGCCCAAAAAGTCAATAAGATGCCTTAATGATAGTAGATTGTGAAACTACATCGCTGCACTGCTGTCTCAAGAAATAAGGAAATTATAAGAAAATACGTGTATGTTGGTCATACTGTAAAACTCCGAAATGTCCACGTAATGCAAAGTAAGCCCCTGATAAATGAAAATTCCAACGTCTTTCATTTCGTTCCGTATCAAATCAACCTGGACATCATTGCCATCCGGAGAGAGGACAAAAATTGGGAAAAGAAAAGAAGCATTTTTATTACAGCAACGTGTACAAAGAAAACAGACATGGGTAAGAATTTTGATATTGTAGTACAATAGTAAAACTGTGCTATCAGCTTTTTTCTCTTGTCAGTAACATTGCAATCACATACCGTTTCTACAATGGCGATTAAAAGGAGCACGTTCCCCAAGGGAAGCCAAAGGCGAAGACATGCACTTGTGGCCATAATGACGGCTCTGTGCTTCCTGGAACGAAGCAAACTTTATTCGATTCTATTCCCTTTGAGAGAAACAGAGTTACACTGAATTAAAAGAAGCTTTAGATATTTTGTCAAGTGAAAGAATTGTAGAAACTGTAAACAAAAAGTTCACTGTAAACTCTGGAAAAGCTAAAAGTTTCTGTGTTCCGTATTGCATTCAGTGATGCTTGGACAATGTTTGTGCATTGTATCTTTTCACTTTTGCAAAGAAAAGGAGCCTTTCTTGGAGAGTGGTATCTCTGAGAACCCCTCCACTTTTCCTAAGAAAAATGTACTCAATTTTAAGAATTGTTACAAGCGTGTCGTATGTATGTAATGTGGATGATAAACTATTTTGTTAATAAGGCTAACTTCAAAGATGTTTTATAAAAACAATGCGTCTTAATTTATGTTTACCATCATCCACCAGCTATGTTTTATATATACACACTTGTACGTGTTCAGCATCAAAAATATTTAAAGTTCATAAAAGCATATCGTAGCAGAACTTAAAATTGCGTTGAAAATGTATTTTAAAATATGAAAGTTCATCCTTTATTGCCAGTAAAGTATGAAGGCAGGAGATGAATATGACACTCTAAAGACTTGAAGTAGATAGATCATAAAACGAATGAAAGGAATATCTTGTTATCGTACATACATATATGTATGCTTCTTCTTTATGCTGTGCATAATGAATTAATAGCTGGATACGAAGATTTAGTCATGATTATGACGAACTTAAAATTATCCATTGATGGTTTGCTATCGGTTCATTAATAATGTCAGCTTTGTTTGCAATGGAAGGTTCTTTCTGATTTGTACCACTTTATGTGTATAATATATAGCTGTAGTGTAGCTAAAAATCACAGTAATGAATGATACATGAAGTAACTTCATCAGTATTAGTATCATACTCATGAGAGATGTTATAAGTAATAAAAGTTAAATTACAGAGATTTAAATAAGTACAAGAGGTTAGATAGAGGAAATACAAGTTAATTAATAGTTCACTCTGCAGTTTGTATAATTACATTTATATCTCGCAACTGTCCACACATGTAAGGATAAAAGATGTCATTTTATATCTACAGCTTATATATCCATTCTCCTTTAAATTGTATCACACCATCCATTTCATGTGTTTTATTTTTTTTGCTGTCACATATATACTGTTATTAAAAATTGTCAACAGTATTTCCTAACCTTGTTGATGACTTTTGAGATCACGTAAGTTGACTGATATTCTAATCAAATATTAGTCAAGAAGTATGCAGCCTTAAGATTTGCTTGTTGTGTCTATATGACATCGCAGTTTGTACATAATATTACAAAAATATTTGTAAAATCATAAACTGATTTTACTGACATCGACAATTTTTGTGATTTTGTGCGAATTATGCATCACGTCACGTCACTGATTTTCGAGTAAAAATCATGTTTAATACCGAACGTAACAGATCCGTATCATGTAATTTTGTTTACACAGCAAAAATGTCTAGACTCTGAATATGATTTTTATGCTTGTGAGTTTTTTGATTGAATTTAAAAAAATAGATTGTTAAATATCTTTGGTTTGTCAATTCTTAAAATGTCTCTAGTGAAAATGGTGCCGAATTCTGAAAGGTTTCATGAAGCGTTTCACAATGTTTTATTAAGTTAAAACTGCCTAGAATCGATGAGAGTGTGGGAGTGGGACTCCGTCCGTCTATCTGTGCGCAATCAAATTATGTATGACACGATGAGCTGAAATTTGGTGAGATGATACAGAGAGAAACATTACAAAGCTTCACCAAATTTCTTGGCATACCAATAAAATTTTACTCTACTTTTGTTAAATGATTAAGAAAATTTTACTTTCGTCCATAATTTATTACTGAGAAGGAATTCGGGAATCTACAAATATCAAAATGCCCTATAGCATGACATTAAAATTCCTAGTGAACCGAAATGAAATACTTTAGTTAACCACCTGAACTTCTTGAAACTTGATGAATAATGAGTAAAAGTTACAGCAGGGACAATTAATTATCCTGAATTCATTAAACGTAAGATAAAGTGAGACAGAGTTTGTTTTATGACTGAATAAGTATTGTCAGTACAACAAAATCAGCAAATGCAATATGTTCTCCTTTGAAAAATAAGACGTACATACATACACATGTACTTTTGTAGCAACTACTTAATTATCATCAACTACCATATATATAATCTGACCCCACCACACCGGAAACCAGAAAGCGACGTTAACCATTTCCTTCAGATAGATTAGCATTGTTTTCTGCATGTTCCACTTGTCGCCGCCACCACACCCACACCTTTGTTCACACGGAAAGGCCATTAAACCCCGTAAGAAGTTGTAATTAATGAGTGAGAGCGTATGTAGGTTGTAGGTTCCACATTTTATGTACAAACAATACTTTCTCTTCCAAGAAACTTTCTTTATCTTTCCGCTGTCTCTGCTTTTTACCCATCAGCCTTAGAAAAATAATGAACGACTGAAACGGAACTATACTTACGCTAGGCTCCTACCAAGAAGTGTTAATGTATGAGAGTAAAATAATAAATACAGCGAACAAAGGTACACAATTCCGCTTTTAGCTTTAGCCTTAATATGTCAGTGCGCAGTTTTCTAATAATAATACTTTTATTGTTGATTACACATCACAGCTCTTAAGTACAGTATACCACCGTTGTGTAAACCCTAATCTAAAGTGACATACAATGTACAAACATTACATATATGTTTGAAACGTGACAAGTCCCATACATTATATGTATGTGACATGTTACGTTATCATGATCGAATTATGGAAATGTTAAAAGGTTTTTTTCTAAAAACCAAAATAAATGAAGTACCTAATCGTAAGTTGTTAGCATACTTGGCTTATGTATGTATGTGATGGACATATTTACTTAAACAAAAATGGAGATTTTAAACTAAATTTGACAAGAACAACTTTGGATGCATGCCTACTAAAGAGTCCTTGGCCATTGTTCCATGTAAAATAAGTATTATTCAACTGGTTGTATAATATATTCTTGTATATGTTTTGTTGAGAGATTTATATAATTGTAGAAGCCATACACATAAAACGAAAAAATATTTGAATTAGACAAGGTGGTTTATGTTTGGAATAAGTGTGTATCCAAAAATGCATGCAGCATATACAGACGTCAATTGTGTTTTACTTAATTCGGGCAATTATTTCCTATATTAGAAATGCGAGCTTTGAAATGACGGAGGTTCTCCATACTGCTCTACTTGGATTCAATCTGTACACATTGCGTAACAATAGTAAGCCAATAACGTCACCTAGAAATCACGGAGAAAACTTCCAAGATATCAATCTAAAACGTGTTTCTATTTTTTCTAAGATATTATCAGTTCTTGTTATGGCAGCATGGAAGAATAGATATGATATAATCATGTAACATATCAGGTGTCCGGAATCCGTTGTCGTGATATCGATAATTTAGCGTAAAATTTGTCACGAGTATGTATGTAGTATGTACCATAGCATGAGTCGTCGTGAATCATGTCATCATATCATATCAGTTTGATGAGTGCATTCATATGGATGTATTTGCGAACTTATATTTTGATGGAAATTTTTATATCTTTGTTTTCATGAGTGCATAGTGGCTACATTTTTATTTATAAAGTTGTTTGTTACGTCATGCCAAAGATACACAATCAATTACGTTATGTTTACTGTTGTTTTCTAAAACCTCTACACTATGGATCATTGTATCGAATTTCTTCCATGCCACGAGTTTTCTCCAGATGTTAGCATTCATTAGCAGAGTAGGCATTGTGTTCAATAATCATAGTTCTATTTTAGCAATCTACTAAACAAGTTAACAAAGTAAATTGAAACCGCGGTGAAAAAAATGTCTGGAATATCCATTAGGGCCATTGTACTTTTTGATTAAAAGACTTAGATCGTCAACTTAATGAGACATTTCGGTTTTATAAAAACAAGCTTCGGTTCATTAAAGTTAGGCATGCCATTTTTGTCATGTTATTGGTATTTTTACTCACGTCAGTACATCGTAATAATGATAATGAGATATTCGATCAATGTTATGAGTAACATTCAGTTCTGGTTTTCTCAGTGAACATCAGTAAACCACACAATGAAAAGTATTCCGCAACACCGTATTGTGTAATATGTATGTCTGTATTAGGTACAACTACAAGAGGCTCAGGTAACATAACACAAGGGACTTTGAACGTAAAAAGGGTTTTCAATAGGACAGGGATAAGAAAAGCTCTAGAAATCGTAGTAGTGAAAGTAAAAATCCTTCTCTGGAGACCCTCACCTCAAGGTGCTGTAGCTGTACATGATCCTTGATGGTTTAAATTTACAACATATTACATACATCTGATGTTATGTTGTAATGAAACCATGAAACTACAATAAGATGCCACCAATTTGATACATGGGTCTTATGTGCTACTTTTGTAATGAAATCGTTGCCAGTTTCACGTTTTCTGATGAAAAACGTGACTTTGTTTGGTCACATGGTCAAATTATAAATGAGAAGAATACCTTTTGATAGAATAGGGCTCTTTTATGAAAAACAGTCAACTTGAGATTTCCACTTTGGATTTTTTATGAAAGTATACCATACAGTAAAAGCAACGAATGTACACTTAAATTGGGTCCAGCGTACCGGAGGTTATCTAATTACTAGTTACCTTTGCGTAATTTAAGTTTAAGACAATTTGGCATAATTGTAAAGCAAAGCATGCTTTCTTTTCCACATTTCTCTTTATTTCTGTGTAGACGACTAGAACTAGACAACCGAACCTTGTTCAACTTTTCTTTACACTTTTCCATTGAATGTCAAGTTGTCTTCCCTTTAATCTATTTCAAGGACACTTTCCTTTCAACAATTGAAAAACATTGCGTTTCTAAAATTGCAACAGCACTCAAGGTCAAAACTGCTAAAAGAGGGGACATATTATAGAAGTCTTCAAACGCTACACATAAAAACCAATTTATATTTATTTACGTATGCTTTCAGCTTAAACATGAAATGGGTAAAAATAGCAAGAAAACGTTAAATTGTTAGGAACATCTATTCTTTCATTATCTTTGTTGAGCATTACTTTAATAATCTCTTTCCTTTTCAATTCTGCAAACTTTCCTTTCAAATTGTTGTCGTATTTTATTTATACTGGTTTACCGTATTTCAAACCAACATAAATTGTATGCAATCGGAGGATTTATGTGCAACTGTAGTACATCTATTGTGCAAACTTCCATTTATAAATTGGTGCATGGCTGATGATTGGAAAATTTCTGGCGAAACATGTAGTAATGGTTTGAAGTTGGAAGTACTTTGATATTTCGAGATATGCAATTTGCATACTAGTGAAATCAACATAGTATACGAGCATTGCAAATAGTGGAAGAAGATATTTAGCCTTATTTGGTAATGTTATTTAATTATAGAAACCTGTAGTTTTTTATTCAAGTTAATAGTTTATTATTTGCAACACCTGCCAGTTGGCGTACTCTTAACCTTTCTTTCGCTCACGCGTAATTAAGCCAATTGAGCTACCAAAAAAAGTTCTAACAAGAAAAAAGACAGTTAAATCAGATTATACAATTTTACAATGGAAAATATTTTTAACAGTCATACATCAATTAAATAGTCAATCAAAGTCGAGATTTCTTTAAATAGCTTTGTTTTAAAAGAATAAGTTTAAATTAGAGCATTTTTTTCGGTTTGAGTTGAGTTTTTGATTGTTATGGATCAAAAATATCTTATGACGCATCAAATACAAGTGCATAGTTGCACAAAGACCAAGTTTGGTCTTCCATGATCAACTTTCCAGTGTGACCAAAAGCATCTTTTGGACTACATTCTATACCATTAGGGTGCTATACGTAAGTAATTGATTCATAAAAGCTATATTTGTGCATTTTTATACATAAGTTGGAAGTTTACACATACAATTCTAACTGCAAAGAAAGAATAGTAAAGATTACTCAAAACTAAATATATCGTACAGTATCGTTATAATATAAGTGTATTCAGGGCAGTGATACAGGTAATAATACAGTTCTCCCGAGACACGTGACCAAGAACAAGCCTGTGATCATTACGGTTATTTATCTATATCTATGTGTATCTATGTAGCAAATCCCTTTTTGTTGATGCGATCTAATGAAGCAGCCCATGAGAAAAATTACAAAGGCTTATCCTTTTGTGTGAGGCTTTAGCGAATGCTTTTCAGAAATATTGATCTGCCCCTTTTGAAATCATATTTTTGTTCAAGGCCAACATAACACCAAGCGACATCAAGTTACATTTAAGTATTTTTTCGTAAATTGAAAACGAATGAGGCTAGTTGTAATTTCAACATTCAAACTTTTAGAAATAACCGATGATATCCTTTTGCAAAAAATCCATACTAAATTCTTTTTTGAACTAAAAGATTTTTCGAGAAGTTTCTATCAGCTTTGTTATATGTAACAGGAAAAGTAAAAACGTGAGTTGATCACGCTCTATTCAATGGTTAACTAACAACTAACAACTACGGCTACTTCTTTAAGCTCAGGGGTTTAAACAATTATTTCGTTTGTCATTTTCTAATAAAGCCAGCTCAATTTAGCAGCGAAAAAGTTGACATCAACGGAAAACCGTTCTTCTAGGTGAACAAAATTTACAGGGGAAATACTGGGAAAATAAAAATTTCAAAATTCTTTTCGTTTCTCATTCTCAGGTCAAACATACGAAATACGAACAAAAAATTGTCTCGTGGTGGGGTCACCATAGGGAGAAATATTTTATAAGCACGGTTTTAGTAGTTCGTCCACAATTCGTGCGGAAAGAAGGGGGTAACATTTCACGCATGGTCTCAGTGAAATAGGAACGAAATTTCACCTAGGCGAAATAGATGCGAAATTCCGTTACTATTTCACCTATGACCTGAGAGCAAGAGAACGAAATATTTCACTCCGCTCTGACTTTGAGTCGTTTCTGCTCAAAAGAAAAGTCTATCCAACCAAGCACAATGGCAGTTTTATGAAGAAATTTTTTACGGAAACAAATTCGAATGCTGCATCATTGTAGCAAGTAGGCTACTAATACCACATTACCACTTTGACTGTTATCATGGGCCTAAAATGTTTTTTTAGCCATCACAGGTTAATGACTTACAAAAATACGTTATAAAATTGAGTTCATAAACTTACCAATGGTTTTGACAAAAATAGAATCAAAATGGAGTTCCATTGTTCATGAATATGAATCGCGATTAGAATGTTCCCGTGTAGGATTTACAAAATAGGTTTCCAGAATCAAGTCTCGAAAATGTTACGAAACACATGTTTGGCAAAAGTGGTACTCTCCACGTGACACATTTTGTAGCTTTACAGTTTAAAACGAATTGTTATTTGTTAGAAGTTAACATGTATGGTTTACATCTTTTGTGTCCAATAAATGTTCTTCCTTTGATCATTTAATCTTTAATTTCTTTGAATATATAATACAATACATCAAATATACATATTTCTGTACTGAATGATATAATTTCGAATACTTCATACATAATCCATTTCAATACGGTAGTATATTACAATTGCCTATTTATCAAACAGCATTATAAGGTACCAAAAAAGTTTAAAATGCAATAATGTTCTAATCTAATATTTTGTCGTGTGATGAAATTTGTTAATTCGGATGACCTATATATTTGTGCGAGCGTGAAAATGTTCAAATTTCCGATTCGCTGTTTGTGGCAGAGCAAACGGCAAACTCTTATCGAAAATGTCATGTCAAAAAAGTAAATACATCAAACATACATACATAGTGTCATAATGTTCAGCACATTACAACGTTTATAAACTTTATAATTGAATTATAATTAAAACCACTGCTGTAAGAAAAACAGCCAAGTAAAATATTGGAATAAATAAACTTCTTTACTTTCAATGCAACTGAACTGGATTATCCTCAAGAATATATCATAAGTAGTTCAAAAGTGACATATGTGACCTTAAATTCCGTAATCGAAAATAAGATGTTTTCTCAATGAAATATATTGTCCTTCATGCTCGTGCGACATCAAATCAACTACTTATTCCCCGTGCAATTATTCAATGCATTGCGTGTTTATTCTCATTCTCAACGGTGACGAGAGAAAATCTGGTTGCTGCTCACAGAAAACTTCTCACTCGGTATAATTAGTTGACTGGCATGTCCCTTCTGTCTAGAAATTTTTGAATTAGTCCGTGTAATAAATTGCCTATTTATTTTTGGAACCTTGTCTTCATAATAATTACTCTCCCTCATCGACGAACGCAACAAGCCAATTTTTCTTTACTTCCCTTTTTACGTTTGAAATGAAATGATGAACGTCAGATGTGACGTGACACATCACTTCAATGTGAATTTTGTGGTGCTTATCTTCCTCTTGTTATTCCACCGACTGTGAAAATGAGAATGCAGAGTATTTTTTCTTGTTAACCCTATAAAAAAAATATTTCTATTTTAAATTCGCATATATATATATGAACCAGTGCAGTGAAGACAGTGAAGAGAGATAGATATATTCTTCTTTTCAAACTTATTATTATTAGAACAAAAGACGTGATGCTGATATACACTTTCTAGATACATTTTTAAACATCTCACCATCTCATCTCTCTCCATCTCCAATAACATACATATAATGATGATGACGATGATGATCAGATCATCATCAACAACGGCATCAAAAAACTCATAAGTTATTCCATTAGAATGTTCAGTACAAAGTTAGATAAGAAAAGACAATAGGGTGTCACCTTTATTGTGCTAGGTGCTATGCCAAGAACAAACCCAATCTTCCTGTTGGAGTAAAAAAAAATGAGAAAAGAATAGATGACAGGAATAGCAGTGCAAGGAAAGATTTGCTACTGAATATTATATCTTTTAAATGAAGACGTCTGTCACTGCCAAGACAATCTCTCTCGGTGAAATGGTGAGCGTGGTATTAAGCTTTAAGTCGCCGGAAAAAGCAAATCCTCTGTAGACTATAATATGCAAAGCATGTTATGTTCTGATGTACTTAGCTCACTACTAATTTCCAACAATTCTCGTTACTTCTACAGTACACTCCATTTTTGCGATTTGGTGTGCAAACTCCATTGTACTTTGTCAGAAGGTAATGGAAAGAGAAAATCTTTTTTAAAGAGAAATTGTAAGTTTCCGCCTATTCTTATTTCCTTTTGAACTTCCCACTCGATTGTTATCCAACAAAACCCCACAAGAAATGCTCATTTCTATCCATTTCAACGTTAGTGCATTTTTTCCATTTCACTCAATCTCTGCAAATTGCATAATTTGTGAAGTATTAACGAAATCCCTTGCTAAGTAATAATACTAAGAAGTTTTTACCAATGTCGACTTGCCTTTTCGTATGGTTGGAGATGAGTTACACAGCAAATTTATTCGTTAACCAAGCTTATAAAATGGGGAAAAATAGCATGAATGCTACTAGTTTCATATTTTTCATCTGAATAATTTGGATTTAGATATTTAGAAGCATGCACTAGTTCATCAGGATAATCATCATATTCTTCAAATTCAACAGACGGAGAAAAAACACAAAGACTTTTTACAAGTAAAAAAATTCTGCCGATATTTTGCATCACTGCTGAATATAACCTATCTGTGAAACCTTTTTAGAATAAGAGATTCAAGAATTTATTTTCCATTCTTTAGTCTATGTCATCATATCGTATATGCGTATTGAGCAACCTTACTAGATTTCAACATGCAAATAAATAAAGCATACACGAAAACCATAGAAACATTTTTAGAAGTTTATTTGCTAATTACCAAAAGCAATATTTAACGAAGCCATCATATATTGGAATACTACTGACTTTAAGGTACAAAAATCATAAAAAACCTGATCCTTAAATTCCTTCGTTTTTGATATAATGTAAC
>JAQFZH010004123.1:0-12479 GCA_034695485.1 Entomobrya nivalis | reverse complement strand
GTATGCATGTAGGTCGCACAATACGTAAATATACGTAAAAACAACAAAAGATTTATGTCACCACTGAAGGAATGTGACATTTTGAGCATCATATAACATGAAAATTAGAACCTTCCCGAACATATCTGCCACGAAATTCCCATTTCGGATTTTCAACATAATATATACTTTGATTAAAATTATTATTGCCAGAGGCAGGACAAAATGCATATATACCAGCGTTTGAAACGGGAAGTATCATCATTAATCACAACAAATATGCCTAAGGATATATAGTATAGTATATCGCAGAATTACACTGATGTCCTTGCATGTGAATGCGTAAAGCCGCATTAATAATTACAATTTCAAACATGTTCACATATTCGGCTATTTTCTTTAGTCACGCGAATACTCCATACAAATTAACATTGGTACACGCTGTATTATGCATCCAGTAATGTAGCTGTATAATCACAATCATGTTTCTCACTATGTCATTGTTTGGAGAAAACTAGCATACTTCACCGTATTAGCTTGATATTCGCTTTGACTGTAACTTTTTATTTGGTTTGACTTTACTTTTCGATTAGCTGAATGAATTAAATTGCAGAGAGAACCTACGACAAAGTGTGATTGTGATTATGAAAACATAGCAAGCTCCGTGGTGAGCTGCATAACACATCTAAGCTCTTTGTAATATTAATCGCATAAATTTAAATTGCATCATGTCAGGAGAGCCATTAGTCGACCGTGTAATTGCTTTCACTACGAAAAAATGTAAAATGCGATAATAATGCAATGGTTGTAATTTCACACACAGTGCCACCAAAGAAAGAGTGTAAAGTATAGTA
The DNA here is from genome assembly GCA_034695485.1 of Entomobrya nivalis. NCBI lineage: Eukaryota > Metazoa > Arthropoda > Collembola > Entomobryomorpha > Entomobryidae > Entomobrya > Entomobrya nivalis. Next base: position 11,646 of record JAQFZH010004123.1, on the reverse strand, counting down.
GACGGCCACAAAGTTTCAATATCGAAATTCTTATCTTCTCTCAAAAATAACGGTTTTGACGGAAATGAGTTGTAATATCTTATTTACTTGGTCGTAAATATGCTCGAAATGAAAAAAAATGGATATATGAAGCTCAGATGTCCAGTTCGTTGAGCGAGAAGAAAATAGGCATACAAGAGCGATAGTGTTAATGCTTTTCTCGTAGAGAATAAAAACAAGTTTTGCGCAATGACAAGAACTACTTAAATTACATTACGTAGGCACACTTATACTTTTCAAAACTTAAAAATTCATTAAGATTCATTCCGGCCCTTTTAGACTTTTCTTTTATCCTAAGACCAACATAAGCTCCGGAAAGGCCCTTGTCAGTAAAGTTACCATATGGAACTCAAATATTTCTGTTTGCACAAAATTTATAAATTTTTAATAAAGTTGAGAAAACAACCTTTTCCCAAAGACATTCATCTCATTCTCCATACAACACACAACGTGACAGCCATAAACCATGTTTTCTCTTCCTACATTTTATTACCAACTTTTGTTTACGACGAATACTTATTGTTGGATATACAGGAGTACTTTTTCAAGCATAAAAGACAGTGTGCTCTTTTATGGATCGATAACACTTTTTGCAACACACACAAACGTAAATGGAATAAATACGTGTATGACTTTTCAGCTTGTTTGTTCTTTATGAAAGTAGGTATATAGTTTCACTTGTTCACATATTGTACTTTCACCCAGCCATGCTTGCATACATACGCTCACTCACTCAGACTCATAAATTACGACGTTTTATTATTTTATTTCGTAGTAAAAATTGAACTACTCTCACATCACATTATGCATGTTATGTATGTATGTATGTATGTATGTACGCATTACTCATTCAGCTTTCACATCTTACCTATCCGCTTGGTTTTGAGAAGTATTATGCACACTGTTCTCTTTCTGTCCACGTTTTCTCTCTAGACCACTGGAAAACAAATAAACTTTGGCAAAAAGTTTAACAAAAATGTATAGCAAAAAATCCATATTATTATTAGGTATAGGTAGGAAGGAAGTAAGAAGTAGTGGAGAAAGCCCTTGTTTCTGAAATATAAAAGTTCCGTTGTACAGGAAGGAAAAGGATCGGTTGTTGTCATCAGGTAGAAAAAAATTCATTTTCTAAATAGTATTATTTATTTTGTACGTGCAAACAATATTTTTTATAGTACCAACTCTACAGAGAATTTGCGATGTGAAAGCTACAGTAGTTTCTGTATTCAATATAGTTTTTTTTAAATTTAATATATTTATACAGTTTGTGGGTATATTTACATTGCAATATAATGTTCTGCGTAAACTTTGTACTTTTACATACATATTATATACACTATTCTAATATTTTTTATGGAGTAGCACAATAAAAGAAACGACAGCAGCTGTGTTTTATTTTTTGTACGTGACATTGCTTGATTCAAATCAACTAGAAAATACATGTCCTTTTGACAGCCTTGACATGACCTAGCTATATATTATGTACATATAATTACGCACAGCCTACTACCAAATGCTAACCTCTAAATTCTTCCTACTTCGAGTAATATACTTTAATTTATCGCGTGAGAGTGTTTTCTACAGGCAGGCTGAATACTTTATGTTGATATTACCTCTATGTACATTATATTAAGTTTATTACGGATTACGGATGTTAGACACAGCAGCATTTTGGTAAGTACATAAATAATGTTCTTTTTTCGGTTTCTCTTTTGTTATTCTAAATCATTTTGTAACAATGTCATTTTACAGTGATGTGAATTTGTATGCTTTACAGCGATTCGATGATACAATAAGTTGATGCCAGATACCAGCAGCATAAAAGCTGAATGTGAATTAAGTCAATCGTGATAAACTTTTTAATGAGTTTTTCTAGTAGATTATGTATACATATATTATTTGATACACGGTGGTGGCGGCGGCACGGCAAGTGTGTGAGGTGTTAGATTTACGTTGTCGTTTTTATGCGACAGTAATAGCATTAAATATCAACCTTTACAGCTTGGATGAAAGAAGAGTGTGGCTCATTTTATCTTATACTGTAATAGTAAGTCATAAGTACGTTTTTAGTAATTTTAGTGTGTGTGCAGCTCAACACGACGATGAACTAGTAAAAGAGAAAATACATATAGTGTCGATGTTCTGAAAATGTGTCGGTAACAAAAAGCATAATTTTGGTAATACGACACTAGAGAAAACTTGGTGGTGAGAATGAAAAGCTTCGTTTATAAATACACGCTCTTACATTTTTTATGCATTGTAATTATCATATTAATACACTATTTTCTGTAGACTAATACAGTACACTACAACTTTTTGGTACTTTACTCCACAATTAATTGTGAATTTTTGTTATGCAACTCTACCTATACGTATAAACTACTTTAAATACACATATAGTACACTTAAGTATGGTACAAGGAATACAAATAAGAATCACTTACCCAGTGCCACGACCAGATCCATCGCCTCCAGCATTGCCACTCTGCTAATTAGATAACAAAAGAAAAACCACGATCATCAAGAGATGCACAGGGCTTCATACCATTATTATATTATTATTGCATATTATCACAAAGCCATATTAGCGAAAGCGATTGCTTTGCTGCTAAATAAAGTGAAAACAAGCTAGCCGAACAATGCATACATACTACATACATTTAAGCATATATATTAAATGTAACACACAACATCATACCACACCACGTCGCTGTTTTGCTTAATGTTGTGTTGCATAATAGACGAGATATGTATCCAAAGCTGACTTGGCTTGACAAAAACAAAAGCAAAGAAAACATCGCTTCACAGCAGGGCTTTATGCATTGCATCTAAATCTAGTTATGCTGTACACATTGCCTTGTTGTATTATGTATTTTGTGAGAGGAAACTCTAAGCCATCTCTTTTTCTCATTTTGTTCAACGGAACAAGAGTTTGTGAACGTCACCGTTTACCTATCCAGTGAAATGTACGACAATAACGAGCTAGTTCGTTGGCTTTTTCTCGAAAAGTTTACATTGTTATCAAATCGACTGTCTTTATAAGCCATCTAATATGAGTTGCGAAAAAGTATGATAATAACAGCAAGCAAGCAGGCAAACAAGTAAAGCAATAGCAGACCGGGATTGGTATTAGCAGAGAGTTCCAGGCTTTTCTCGACAACTCCTATTCAAAAAGAACTTTTCCCATTAGCCGACTTTCACCCATGTTTTCTTCCACTTTCCCATTTTCACATGTGTACATTGTAAGTAGCATTCACATTATTAAAACAGAGTATAATATACAAGGTGGTAATAATATGGACCATGGACACAATGTGTGTATTCAATGTTCATGATAGTGCCGGTGTGGAATATATATCTGTATACACCTATTTATTTACATCGGTGCAACTCTTTAGATCAATTAGTTTGTTTGATAGATATCCAATAGTGTATGTAGTATGTATATAAATATGAAAAGAAACATGTAGACAACGAGGCTTTCACTTTTGTACCAGAGAAATAAGTAATAAGAAGCGAGTTTTCTTCCCCATGCTTCCGTCCAGAAAGTGAGACACACCCATTCCTATTGTGTTTGACGTTTAATCTATTTTTTTATAGCGCAACCTAGTCCTCCATGGAGAAAAAAGGAAGCAACTATGGTGTGTCGTGTGTATGAGATATTTTCAAAAGCAGTTGTTCAACACAAAGGGAAAGTCGTACGGTAAAAAAATGAAATGCTTCAGTGAACAACAACAAACTAACACATTTTTGACACTCGTAGAAACTTTTAGTCAAATTTCAGTAATTTTTCTTTCACATAATCGTAGCAATAAATGTGCATTGTATTCTGTGTTATAAATGGGATATCATTATGCTATCGTTTTCACGGGTTTCTTGGCGGAAGTAATCATAAATCAATTAAAATGTATTGGGTGGATGGAACACCAAGTTTTAACGATGAAAGCAGAGAACCAGCTACACCATTTTTACTATTTTCCACCGGAACTCCATCAGCAGCAACAACTGGCTCTCTGAAAACTTATTCTGGGCAAGGTACATGGAATGTATATCAAAATCCCATTTAAAACTACTATAATGTGCACTTCAAGCATATTTAAATATTTTCTTAATGATGTGGTATGGTGGTACCTTAAATACAATCTCGTTCAGTTTGCATTACTTTTATCATAAAGCACCTTTATAAACATACACAAATCGCATACATAAAGTACAACTTTATTCAGGGAGCGTACATAATATAATGCATCTTTCCCTGTATGTGTAAAAGATATAAAAATGTTGGCATCATAAAACATACCAAAATTTTACATCTACTTCCCTTCCTTACCAGAAACTCATGCATATTTCATGAGAACCCCCATACATATTGGCAATTGCCTTTTTTCTTTTTTTTCATCGTTATCCACGCTTGTAAAGTCCTTTCGTTTTTGCTGCATTTTTTGTAGATGGTAAGTTTCTTTCATCAAAGATAAAAAAACGTATATATTTTTATCCCGCTTTTTGGTATATAACGGTCGACCTAAGCTAACAACTAGTAGGCCATACATATTTTGGCTGATTTGTAATGTCACTATTGAGAAGGACATACTTCCACACAGCAAGAGTTATATATATATAAGGTAGGTATATCGACTAAGCGCCTGCTGAAAGACTGTGACAATATTTGCAGGAGAACGATTGGTAAATACATATTACCTCATTAGAGAAAAAAGCAGTGTGAGCACACATACAATTTCTCACAGAATATAGGTGCCTTACCGGAGGAGCAAAAGGATGAAAACAAAAAACCATAGACATCCTACATGTCTTATAAACGTCAGCACATTTGTGTAAGCAGTCATGTCAAATAAGCTAACATGAAAGTACAAAGTACCTACATCACATCAGAATAGAGCTAAACTGTTTTTCTTCCTTCTCTGCTCCTCCTTCAGTTGTTCAGGTTGGTAGTTTAATAGGTTATACATTTTTTTTGGTGTGGACGTCTCTGTCAAAGTGAACTGCTTGTCTCACGTTGAGCAAAAAATTCTTATTAGCGTTCTAATGTAATCTTTTCCTGAACTTATTTTACTGTTCCTTATATGAAGACTAAGATATCAACTTTTTTCACAGATTTTTTCCACCAAACGCACATAATTAGATTTAAGCATGATGATGCTTACTACTTTTCATGTCGTATCGAATTACACATTCATGTATCAAATTGGTAACGTTTGTAGGCATGCTTGTTTGAGTGTGGATAACGGGACCATCTATCCTCGTTTCATTGACAAAAAACAAAGCAAACTAAATTAAAGTAGCAATAATAAAGTTCTTCAGGGCGCGGGCGTGAATATATGAGCAGCAGATTGTGAATTTTATTGTTAGCCATTATCATTATCACTTTAAATGAAGATTAGAACAAATAGTTTTGAAAAAACGGCCTGTGCTGTAGTAGTTTGACATCTACTGGACGCATTAATCTTTCCAACGATTTTTCTTTTGTAAATTCAAAATGTGGAATAAAACCAACGTTTTAGTATTTTATCAGCTTTCCTTTCAACTATTTCTTAAGAATTATGACATTCTTTAGAAGAAAAACCCGTCAAATCCGATTATTTTATTTTAGATTACGACCTGAAGAAAAATAACATTTCATTTTTATGAAAATGTTATTTTTTCTCGGAGGTTAAAACAGTTACCCAATATATTTTCTCATTTTTACAAGCCAAAATTGAGTACTCTGAGTACATAATAATCCAGCGGTTTCACATTTTTGATAAAACAATGTTGAAAAAAGAAATGCTCAACAGCAACATTCCATAATAATATCATATCACTCATCACATCACGTGAATGAGCGTGGCAGTGCAATAATGATGGGAATGAGAAAAGACATAAAAACATAAAATTACGTAGCACAAAAACTACTGAACAAACTACCATTTTTCAACTCCAAAATATATACTTACTACAAAAAAGATATTAGATACAGAACATAATATACAGTATTTTCCATGGAATAGGTAGTAAACTGGGTAAATGTCTGCAAGTAATATGATGATTTCACTTGACGAGGTTTTCTTACGACAAACCACAAGCAAAAGTACTTGATGTAGATGATGACGGGCAGACACACAAGAGAATTCGTAGAACGCAGTACGTAGATCCGCACTCACGACTAGTTTGATGATCATTATATCAACTAGGTGTACTTGTTCTCGCTTCTCCTTATAAAATAATATGTTTGATAGTACGAATTACAAACGGGCACATCGTCGTCGTCATCATCAACATCCACCATTTTATATGAACTGCCTGAAGAAAGTGTAACAGAGAATTCAAAGAAAAACCGAAAAAACTAGGATGAAATGGCTCATGAATTACGGAAACTAGGCCCAAGTCAGTCATCTCATTTCCATTATGACTGCTGCTGCTTGTTCCCCGCTCTTTCTCTCTCATGAGTTTCTTTTTACAACTGCATATTATAGGATACCTATATATTATCCGTAGAAAACCATATACAATTTACTATCAACTCAACTCAACTCACTCGATGATCATTTCCAGGTTGACATAATATAAAAAGCTTTGCAATAGACTATACCCCCAACTAACTACTCTACCAACTTTTCAAATTCCATGCCAGAGAGAGAGAATGGCGAAAAAGGAACAGTATAACTCAAAGATGATGATGACGACGATCATGATGTAAGATTTTCTTATACAAGTATACACCATTCTGCTCTCTTTTCACCCGTTTTTAAGATTCAAAGCAAGAGGAAAGCAAGATTCTTGAAAAGGAGCTCTAGTACCCTGGGTTCACAGTACACACGGGAGCGCAAAACCCCAGAATGAAAGTTCTTTTCACATTAGTTACTTTTGTACTTTGCTGCTGCACATACTCTACGTTTTCTTGTATGGAAAACCTTCATTTTTGTACGATGGACCAGAATGTGTACGTGTGTGCATAATGTGTAAATTCCACCAACAAAAAATACGTATAATGTGACTCGACTGGCTGCTGAGTCTGCATGTAATGTTCAACAACGAGCAGAATGTGTAATGAAACATTGTGCCACGCCACATCGTCGCAAAAACCCTAACACAAGCTGCATGGAGCAGGAGTGGCGCAATTTGAACCAACAAAACTGCCACTGTTTGCATCTATACCCATTTTGATGAAAAAACGTAGACGACGAGGACGATGTTACGGTTATTGAGCTCCATCACATCCTGCTGCTACTGCTATGAGGCACATAAATAGCGAAAAATGGATGAAAATGTCGTTTACAATTCTACTTTGTTACAACATCGTTATTTGTATCCTTCCCTTTGTACGGCGAGAAGAATAGTTTTTTGTTGGAAAAAGTGGAAAACAGTCTAGCTACGACCTTGGCTATTATTTTGTATGGAATGCATTATTTTATATGTCGTACTCTGTCAAAAACTTTCATAAACCCTCTTTTCGTTTTACCAGGTGTGTTTTAACCAAAAATGGAGTAGTTTGCAATTTATGACGTTTAAAAAATAAATTCATGGGTAGTCCAAGAATAATCGATTTCTCCGTTCCTTTAACAGACACTTACAAAGCGACTTTCTCTTTGTGCTAAAGAGAAAGTAATATACGTATGCATACAATATAAACAACTGCGATAAGAAAGCTATAGTGCATTTGCAAAAAATGAGCTGGTTAACGTTTTTCTAAATTCCACTTTTTTTCCAATAAAAATGAACTCAGACCTCCGACATGGCTGCTAAAGCTGCAGCATTTTCTTTCTCTTCCGCTTTCTTTTCTTTGAGGGTTTTAACAAAGCCCCATTTACTTCTTCCAGGCGGACCGCCGTCAGGACCAGGGCCACCCGGTCCATATTGTTCTGCCATAAACTCTTCATCAACAGACATGGATCCTGCCACCGCAGCTGCCATTTTTGACATTTGCTTATTCTCCGCTTCATTAGGTATACTAGACCGAACAGAAGCAGTGCCATTGGTGGTATCCTCAAGTTCTGGTTGTTCTACTATTCCTGAAGCTGGTGCTGCTGTTGTTGTTGTTGCAGTCACCGTCGCTCCAGTCGTACTAACACTTGCACTGGCACCGCTACTCGAAAGTAGTCCTAACACTGTACTATCTAACGAGCCACTTTTCTGTTCGTCATCACTCGAAAAGAATTTCACTTCACTCATTGACAGCATTCCAAACAATTTGGAAAATGTTCCACTTTGAGATGATTCTCGTCGACTGATTCCGGCGGGTGGTGTGCCTGACACCATCTCAGTTTGCATCGTGCCCGGAGCACCACCTGTGCTGGTTGTGGTTCCGGCGGACTCTAGTAGAATGGATTCTTCGCTCATACTACCAGCTACTCTCATTCCCGCATCATTCACAGGCCCCATAGTGCGCTCTTGACTTATTTCCTCTTCAGCTATGTGCCTTTCTACGCCTTCGTGTGACTGTGGAATATCATCATAGTCCTCGTCTAAGTATTGCGATTGGTCCTCTTGCTGGTGTTCTTGTTCTTGCTCCTCTATCGAGTCTCGCCGTCTCTGCTCTTCTTCCAGCCTTTCTCGTTGCTCCTCTTCTGCCAGCTTGGCTTCTTCTCTTTCATACTCTTCCTGTTCTATTCTAGCTTGGTGGGCTCTCATCATTTCTTCCTCTTTCGCAATCAGTTTCTCTTCATCCTCTTCAAAGCTTTCCTGAGGAGTATCAGGACCACTAGTTTCACCAGATGAATCCCCACCTCTTGTTGTGGTCGGTCTTTCCGTTTCATAAGCCTCTTCCAGTTTCCCCTCTGCCTGCCATGCGTTATCCCCCATGGACGACGAAGAGGGCAAACTTATTGACGGTCTCTCATCTGTTGTTCTTGAACTGTCCCTACTAGATTTTGTAAATTCCGCACTACTCCCACCAGAATAAAATGCGGATTCTGAACTTCGCACACTAGTGGTATCCTGACTGGACCCTCCTGAGCTTTGTAAAAACTGTTGCTGTTGTTGCTTTTTGCTACTTTCAATTGCCAATCCAATCCTGAGCCCAACATCCGCTGGGGGTGGCTCAATCATTGAGCCGAAATCTACTGCACCGCCACTTACTGCCTCCAAATCTTCCTTATTCCATGGCCCTGTTCCTGTCGCATCTAGCTCAGCTTCTTGGTCATATTCCTCATGGGACGAGGTTCTCCTACGAGAAACATAGCCTAGCGGCTCGTCAGCCATCGTATCATCTCGATTACCAGCTCTGTTCGTAGTGCCTCCTGTAAGCGACAATCTCCGTTCCAACATGGGTTGAGGGTATTGTTGTTGGATATGTGGTGGTTGCGCCAGGTCACCAACACTTGCACTTATTCCAGTTTGCTCACTTCCAGGCTGATGACTTTCCGCTCGATTCGTTTTTACCAGCAATTCTTGGAGAACTAAATTCATTCTTTCTTTCATATCTACTGTGGCTGCCATTGGAATGTCATGTGCCTGATGATAATTTGTAACATAAGTATACTGTGTAAATCTCAACTGAACTTGAGGGCCAGTCCCTGGCTGGCTTTCAGCAGCAGCAATTTGTTGCCGCTCCAACTCTTCCAGTTTTCGAAGCTCATATTTGTACCATTCGTCCTCGCTATCAATACTTTCCTCTGTGCTTTGTCTTCTTGAACTGACTCGAGAACTACGGTAAGAGTGTGTGCTACGAGTGTCCTCCTCTTCAGAGAGAGTTCTCTGGCTTGGAAGATCTAAACGTGATTTGTACGATTGTCTTGTTCCACTATCCGTGCTACTTCCCATGTCCGCTTCAGACAAAGATTTAAAGCGTTGTGGCTGCTGGTAAATCATCTGCCTGCCAGCATTGTTGTAAGAAAGACCTGATGGAGACGTTGACTGACTACCACCCGGTGAACAAGAAAAGGGAGGGAGGGGCTGTGACGCTGACAGGGATTGTGGTGGACGTGTATTTAATGTAGATTCGTCTTCCTCTTCCTCCTCCCTTTCCCGCCGACCAGCACCAATTTCAGTTTCTTGTCCGTTGGCTGCCAAGAATGTAACAGTTGGTGCAGGAGATGTGGGGATTGCATGTGGATATTGCTGTTGTTGTTCCATCATAATTTCATCTGCCTGGGAAGTCGTTACAGTTTCGGTTTCCACACGAGCATGTTCGTGTTCTCTCATAATATCAACTTCCTTGGAAAATGTAACGGCGGAGGAAAACTCGATTTTACTTTCTCCTTCTTCTTGGTTTTCTCTACCACTGCTGCCCATTATACTTGTCTCTCTTTCTGTTTGAGGTTGATATGATAATGATACCTCTGTATGCTCTTGTAGAGAAGGAGAAACTGTTTCAAAGATGGGTTGACAAAGAGGAAATAGCTCATTTTCAAACTCTTTTGCTTTCTTTTCCAATTCCTCATATTTCAGCCTTTCAGCTGCGGCATCTGCTGCTGCTAATGCTTCAGCTGCATCATCATCAATCTCATAGTTTTCTATTTGTGCAATTTCGCTACTGTCATTTTCAAATTTTGGTGTAGGTTCAAAGTGAAACTCTTCTTCCTTTGATGGTGTTCTTGTTGGTGCTTTATTAGCTTCATCTCCATCCTCCTCCATTTCCAATGTTTGTGTTTCAGAGTAAGGCTCCAGTTCTCCGTTGTCGGTCATTATTTCTTTCCTGGAAGAAGGAGGGCTTCCAGCACCAGGACTACTTGTGGGTTTCATTTTTCCAAACATTGCATCCACGTTCTCCTCGTCGTCATCATCGTTCTTTTCGGGAGAAGGCTCATTTATATCTATGCTTGGAGCATGTTTAGGTGGTGGTGGTCTTTGTGGTGGAACCGAGTTTTGCCTAGCCTCATTAGCTGCCTGCCTTTGCCTATACTTTCCTACTGCTCTGGATGCTGCAAATTCTCCTGAACTGGCGGCTGCGACGGTGGCGAACTTTAAACCATCTCCATTTCCTTCTCGCCCCGATAAAGTACTTGATGGGGATTTATATGGACTCAATTGATCATCATCAGAAACACTCGACTTTTTAGCCTCTCCAATAGTTTGGAACAAGCCTTGAGCTAAATCTGGCAGTTTGTCCAGCTCACTTTCAGTCTCTGTACCGGAACCTTCGCTCATTGTTCTTCTAGTGGACTTAATTCGTGGGAATAAGTTTGTCTCACTTTGGTCGCTTTCAGAGGCTTCATAGGATCTCCCCCCACGGCTTCCAGGAGTGGATCTGCTTACACCAAGTTGGTGTCGGCTTTGACCACGACCTCTCGCGGAAAGGCTGTCCATGCCAGGTCTTTGACGGTGATGATGTTTGCCACCACGAAATTGTTCATTTTCAGATGCCTCCGAGTCCTCAGATTGGCTGCTCCATTTGCGTGCCTTAAGCAACCTTCAAAATAATTATTTGTTATTAGTAATACTCAAAATAAGATAAATTATTTGAGGATAATGATCCCTGAATACCTGTTTATTCACAAATATTAGTGCAACTGATAATAATGTATTATGTATATCATATTATGTAAACTATGACGCTTTGTTCATGAATCATTTCCTGCTGAATCCTGCATAATTTTTATCATTATTATCAGTTGCGTTAATATTTGTAAATAAACAGTAAGAGAAAGTGTGTCTGTACTTACAAACCAGATA
>JAQFZH010004122.1:0-12480 GCA_034695485.1 Entomobrya nivalis | reverse complement strand
TATAAAAAACATCAGGATATTGACGTTGCATTGAGACAAGTGATGTCCAGGGTTCATTCAATAAAACCATAAGGGGGGACAGGGGATTCAGAGCGGGGTGGAGAAATCTATGGGGATGGAGACTCATAAGGGAGTGGATAATTCTTGGGGGTCAACATTCAGAGTGGGTGGAGGAAATCTGGGGGATGGAGGATTCAGAGTGGGTGGGGGAAATCTTGAGGATAGAGGATTCAGAGTGGTTGGGGGAAATCTGGCGGATGGAGGATTCAGCGTGGGTTTGGAAAAGGGATTCAAAGGGACTGTGGAACCCTTTGTTTGGGGGGGGTGGATCCTATACTAAACAAACTGATAAAAAGTGCAACATAAAGGCCCAAAAATCGTTTTTAGCGCTTTGTCGGAAACTTTAGTTTTCGGGTGTTCTACTCGTAGTCATATATAGATCACAAAGAAAGATGTGATTGCAAGAATTTCCCTTTATCCAACTTCCACAGAAAGGCAAAAAATTTCAGTCTGGTTGAATTCTTACGAAGGTTGTGTAATGTTTTTACATATCCAACCAAAAATCCAGATCAGTGTAACTCTTCTTTTTGTACAATAAAATGAAATGAAATGCTTGCTGCTTCTCTATGTATTGTAGTGAGTGCAAAGTTTCCATGCATGAGATGTTTTTGTGTTGGAGAGCAAGACGGCTGAGACAGGCATGCCTCGAGGAAAAACATTTTCATCCCGTTGACGATCCATTATCTCATATCTCCCCTCCCCCTTACCTATTCAAAATTAATATTTACAGGCAGGGAAGTCACAAAATGTATTAGTACCCATTTAGAGTTGACTTGTACGCACAACAAAATGTAAAATGAGTATTATAGATAGATAATTGTTAATTCATTTTCAATATGACTTTCTCGATTTTGTGTAAGATCTACTTTCAACTTTTGATAGTACATCAACTTCTATTGACTGACAAGAGGCAATTCGTTAAACTCGAAAGAGCTCAAAAAGTATAAAGTGACTCTTGTCAAGTGAGTAAAAGGTGGGCTAATGTAAGTAACGAGCACAAAGAAAAGGAACACTGATGTTGATGATGATGATAATAATAAAAAAAGGGTTTCAAGGAGACACAACACCGGCAAATTCCCACGTGTCTCCCTGTCTCATATGTACACCAACCATATTCCCATTTCCCATTCTTTCCGTTTCGTACATATCTATGTACATACATACTTTTGATGTAAGAAAAGCTATTATGCCTTTAGAATATGATATTTTTGCATCCATCTCCTTTTCTAATAACAAGTTTAAAGGAAAAGAGTGGAAGTGGGTACCGGGTACACACACACACACAAGCATACTACAAACTACATTTTTGTACACATGAAAAGCTGGAAACTGGAAAGATGAAACCGGGAAGCCTCTTTATTTTTTTTTATTGGCACAACTGTACCAGTAGTAGTTTGGAGGAGTAAGTAGTCGGCCATCTGGCTAGGAATTCTTTAACATGCAAACAAAAAAGATGATGATGATCATCATCGTCATCATCGTGTTTTCTCGTTGCTACTCTCATTCCAAATAGCAACCAATACATTTTCATTTTCTTTGTTCATTTATGAATGAAATAGATCATGTCTACATGTTTAACAATATATACATATGTAATTGAACTGATAGATTTTCCTTTGTCCTTGACTTGACTGTCATCATCTTGTCTCAGCACAGTCACTTTACTTGTTTGCATTTGGAATTTAAATCCTTGCTTCACATCAAGAGTGTCATTGTGGTATGCAAATTCCGTATCCTCCAATTTTATTCAACAACATCCTCTTATTTCTCTAATAGCCCATTGACAATACCAAGAACATGCAAACAAAAAGCATTTCAAAATAAAGCATGCAAGCAAACTAACATGTGTATAATTATTTTCCTATCTGTACTACTCCGAGAGGGTTTGCTCACTTTTTGACAAGTGATCAAGTACTTCCAACCAACATAAAATACAACTCGTCATTTTCATTGATAAAATTACTCCCGACACTCCAACTTTGACTGAACTGGTTGACAAGGAAGGAAACGTGTGTGGTGTGCGTAGTAGTAAAATGTTATGTGTCTTTGATATAAGATATAAAAAGCATGCATTCATACATTTTGGCGTACATGATTTGTGTTCCTTATGTGATCATGACCATGCGTTACTCCTACTCTAATGACTAGTCCTGTATAAATTGCCAGCCAACCATATCACACAATTTTATACATCACACCAGACCTATGAAATATAACTACAAACAGCTTGAATGAGTTTTTATGGGTGGTGCAACAAACTTGTAGTAAAGTAGAAACAGAATTTTTATGCATACTCTACTTCCACCACTATCACGGCGATTAGACATAAAAACACGCACATTTCCCAAGAATCGTGATCTAATATCATCCTCCATAGAACTACAAAATAAACATACATGCTTCCAAATTAAAATTCCAATGTGTATCCCGTTTTGCTAGTTTATAAAAAGTTCCTTGCCCATGTTTTCGCTGAAGAACAGCGATAAGAGGAAAATGTCATGCTTGTACTTTAACTTGAAAGAAAAGGATGTCGGCAATACAGTATACAATGTAGTACAATTTGTGATTAACTTTTGGTTGAATAAATTGTATGGCAATATATTGGCTATTTGTAAACTCTGAAAATTTCAGAAGGTTCAATTCCCGACCACAGACACGCACGACACATAACAAGGTTTTCTATTAATGAATGCATAGAGACTTTAATTTTACTACTTGTCCCATTTATTCTTTAACAACAAACCAATTCGATTCCATCCATATGACTGAACTAATAAATATTATGAGTATACGGGACAATAAAACAGAAAGAGAAGTGTCGTAGTGTTGTGTGTGGTTTAGTCTAAATGGATTATCACAAGAGTGGAAAAGGACATATAGGCACACCATTACAAAACAACGTGACGGTGTTGATGATGACGATGATCATATTAGTAGTCCATTTCATTCAAGAAGACTCGCAAGTCGCAAAACGACCACACCACCGTCATCCAAACAAAATGAACATTTTGTGAGAATGTGTGAATGTACCCTGTAAACTAATATGTTTTGTTTCTTGGTCAGAATAAGCAATTCCCTCTCAGTGATTCAGAGTCACAGAGATATACATACATAAATAGAAATGTTAGGAAAATGCATGAAAATAGGAAGGAAAATAGGAGAGAAAGGGGAATTTATTAGTGTCTCGCACTATTATTTTTTGTACACTATATAAATATATATACCACTCACTACCGTAAAGGAGGTTTGATAGAAACGATATATCTTTTGCGATAAAGTGTTGGAAAAACAGCTGAGATCAAGTCAACTTTTGCGAAAGGAATGCATTTCATGAGTATGTAACTTGCTACACAGTCATATTACCCATAAAAACTACTTTTAGACTTTAGTTCATAATATATGTACATAATACGTAGATAAATGCCTATAAAAACTTTGTATTCTCTTCTTTTTATATGTGTTATATGAGTATAAACAAAGTTGTACAACACAAAATCATAAGAGTTAAAAGAACAGAAAAAGAGGAAATGAGAAGAGTAGCAGAGAGGCAGTAGGAGCGGCGAAACCACGAGGTTCACATCTTGATAATGATCCCATCATCATCATCATCACAATTCCTTTCTATTCTATTATTATTATTATGCCATTTTGCTTAACCACTACCACGACTCTCGACAACTGAATACAACTGGTCACTCAATCCTCAATTCAACTCCAACTCCCCCATTATCACCATAATCAGCATCATGATATTACCATGAGTTTCGTCTCACAACGCTTGTTTTATTTTTATGAATCTACTTGCTTGCATTTTTTTCCTCATTCTCGCTTCGCTAGTTGTTTTTTTTTCTAAGTTACAAGTTACAATATGTTATTGTAATATTATTATGTAATTAATGAACACTAGCTTTCGGTTAAGATTCATGTCGTGATAATGCGTGTACTTGGTGTTCAACTGCTGTCATACAGTTATAAAATATGGTGGTGGTTGATATTGCGATGATGCTGACTGCTGACAATCAATGTTGATCATGATGATAATAATAATTTTCGTTTTTCATATTCCTTTTGCCACCAGTCAGCAATCATAATAAACATCAAACAAGCACAACACAACAACATCATCATCGTCATCGGCATTAACCGCGAGCTCTCTTTCATTCATTTTCATTTGGTGATGTGATGTTGTTGTCTCTGTGTACACAAAAAACGACATATTAGTATGCATATATATTTTACTGATTTTTGATGTCGCTATTAAAGTATAAAAGCATCACCATCATTCATTAGATTAAAAAAGGACGAAAACATCACACAAGCACAAAACGATTGTGTAAGGCAGAAAAAAAGTAATAATGACTGACTGTGTGTGTAATAACTATAATATAATAAAAAAACAAGTTCATGTTTTGTTTGATGGGAGTTTTATAATAAGTGGCTATACGGTAAAGAAGTGTCTAATATATACATACATTTATATATTGAGAGTAGTTTTGCAAAGTTTGCTTAAACGTGAATAAATATACATGAAAATGAAGGTCGAATTGCCGGCAATTTTTTGGCATTGCCCTTCTTAAAAAGTGATGATACTACCTTGTTGTTTGTAATAAATAGACATACCCACACCATACCACACTTTATAAAAAAAACTTTATATTCATTCATGTTATTTGTTGTATTGGCAGCCGTATTTTGAGAGTGAACTCAAATCAACTGACAGATGAATTATTAATTATGCAACATGTTTCTTTCCTGCAAAAAAACTATAAAACTGGCAGACTTATTAGCATTTTACTATTACCGACAACCACCGTTTGTTTTTACTTTCTATAAATACAACATTAGCTGCTACGATGCATAACAAACATATTATGGCATGGCATATGGTTAATAAAAGTTCATGTTACCTTTGGTCGTATGTGTTTTTTATTAATCTACCTACATACATGTTAAATCCATTTAGTACTACGTAACATTTTATCTATATACATACCTTGCACTAGGTCAGCAATTTCTTTTCCCTCCTGTCCCAATCATGCAATTAAGTTGGCAAATATGAAGAGCGTTTATATGAGATAAGAACTAATGACTGATAATAATAGGATTTAAAGGAGTACAATTTTAATTAATTTGCAGTCTTTTAATTTCCCAAGAGCTCCGTTCCACAACACTGTAGTGCTCTATGTCTCATAATAACATGATAGTCTCGAACAACATGTTTTACATTTTTATAGCGAGCAGACTTTCCGACTACATACTTCACTATTTTCTCCTTCAAAGTTCCCAATATACGAGTGAACTTTTTTTTTTTGTTTATGTTTGAGAAAGCTTTTTTTCCTCGTGGGTTGAGATTAAAGAAGTGGAATAACCGAGAAAAAGTAAAACACACAAAATACGGCACAAGTGAGAATTGAAGTTGAAAGAAAAACTTTCTTTGACTTGACTCCGGGTTTCAGACAATTAGTGTGTTTCTCATGAGTATCATATTTCCCAATTACTCTTCAATACTAACACGTGCACACGTAAAATGTACACTGACTCTATAAGGAATATAGAACATATCCCGTTTTATTGTGGTTCTGTATGAAAACAACAACTGTCATTCGTGTTTTGAAACACCTGATGAATGTGAATATAAGTTAAGCTGATTGAAAAAAACTCACACGTCAATGCAATGTAAGGGAGTGTATACATAATATATATCTTCAAACCTATATATCTATAATAAATTATTACATTTTAAAAACCAGATTTCCCTTTCCATTTACAAGTCCACAACAAATGGGTAAATGAAATGTAATATTTTGTTCCCAAGTCTAGCCGCAGGACAATAATAGCACCAGCACACAACGATGGGTTGAAGTTGAAATGAATGGAAGGTTAAAAAGTGAATGGGACAAGGCAATAATAAAAATATTTTGATTTTCCATCATCATCATCTTAATAGTAAATAGTAGTTTGGTAATGTTTTTTTCTCATTTCCAGTCAGTCAACATCCTCATCACAATCAAAACTCACAACAAAAGCAAAAATCCCCGTTGTATCGACTTTGTCGTTTGGCGATTTGTCCTTGTCTTTCAAAGCTCTCAAACAAAACAAAAAATAAGTTGAACTCAATCAGCATCTCTTCCCCTTTTTTCTTCTTTTTTCACATTCCACATGATCCTTTCTTCTTCCTTTTTCATCTTCTTCGCATGCACAATTGAAAAAGAGTCGCTGCTCGTTTTTTTTTCTCCTCTCATCTCATTCGAGTATGTTATGTTTAGCGCGTACTTTTATAATAATGTGTTTACTTTTTTTATAGGTATGTATCCTTTTTTTCTTATGTAATATTATGCACAGTTTTTTTTATAGTTTACTTCTTTTTAGAGAGATATATATATCGTATGTCTTGTTATTGCACATCAGTCAGATGATCTCTGTCGTTCTCTCTTTCCTTTTCTTGTTTCCCTAAGATTGCTTCTTATACGACAGCATGCTTTGCCATTGCCAATGAAAATGAATGAATAAGAAAAAAGACATTTTAGACAAGAACAAGTAGAGAGACACCGGTTCATTCTATAAAACCCATTATGTGTCCTTGTGTCAATGCATTTTATGTACATGTAGTAAAACTTATATTATGACTTATATAATGCAGAAAAGACTCGCATGCAATATAATAATGTACATATTTTATCTGTGGGTAAGTTTCATTCAGTTCATTTCCCTCCAAATTTTTTGACATTTACTTTACGACCACGACGGCACCGCATATCGTATCGTATAACACCAACTTCTATTTTTTCTTCGTTGACGAGAAATGACAAAACGATTATTGGACTAATTAGTGTATGTCTTCATTGTGTACACCCCCAAAATTCCAATTTTATCGTGAACAGCTCTTTTTCTGCGGTAGACTGCTTACTACTATCATGATAGGGAATACTTTTGTGCACATACCTATGTACATATGTGAGTAGTGCACTAAAGTATGCAAATTGATTTTGTAGATCGTTTTAACCATTTTGTTTACATTTGCAATGTGCATGCGATGGATGAGTCACGTAGGTATATGAAGAGAATTTGTGCGACATTTAATGTGTAGGTTATAGAGTCATAATATAGTTTTATGTTTTGGGGGTAGGTATTCATGTGTGTGTAATCTTGTAGTAAGTATATTGGAGATAAATATGGTCTACCATGTGACATCCTAATCTTTTATAACCTGAAACGGAGAGAGATTGATAACAAGCGATTCCCACGCGACAACGAAACGACGAGGAGTACATCGACTCAATAATAACAATCAGTCTGATGACGATGATCATGATGATGATCATCATCATGAAGTGAATCAAAAGGACGTTTGCACGGCATTTTTAACGATGACATTTTTTGACAAGTAGAGAAAATGTGTGCACATACCTGTCTATACATGGCTTGTTGTTGTTGAAACGAGGGTGGTGGTGGATGTCCATAGCCGGCGTTAACTGGGGGTCTTTGGTTGGATCCTGGAGGTGGCCATCCCTGTGGTCCGGCAGGGTAGTCAGACTTACTGTGAGGGGGCATGTTGTGCGAATTGTACTCATAACCACCTGGCGGAGGAGGATACCGGTGTGGTGAGTTGTGTCCAGGCATTGAAGGAGGTGCGGCCCCAGGAGGAGCCGTAGCACCAGCACCGCCAGCGCTGCCTCCAGCGCCACCACCACCTCCTCCAGGTTGTAACAGTGAATTCAGCGTGGGCGTTGGCCCAGTCTGCTGCGATATGGTTTGGCCTGACATTTGTCCAGGACCTGTAGGCGGGTAGCCACCGCTTCGCATTTGTTGAGGAGGATATTGGCCGGATATTGGTGGTGGCTGTTGTTGTTGTTGGGCACCCGGTGGACCTCCTGGCAGTGGTTTACCTGTGCAAATTTCAAGAGGAAAGCAAATTTTAATTTCGAAGTTCAGTGAAAGGCGGAGTTTGATGAGTCTTTATTTGGGGGAAAGCATACCAGGAAATCTCATTGGAGGCTGTTGATGTGGGGGATAAGGGTGTTGATAAGGATGCTGTTGCGACACAGCCATTGGATCGCTATTATTCACGTGGTGCTGAGGAGGACCGTGCTCATATCCAGCTCTGCCAGGATATGGGGGGTAGCCGCCGCCTGGGTACTGGTGATGCCCAGTGGGTGGTGGCGGCGGCTGTTGTTGGTGTGGAGGGGGTGGTGGGTATGAATGTGGCCCTCCAGGCTGTGTCTGCTGTTGACTTTCTGGAGGAGCACTAACACTATTCTCATTAAGACTGACCGAGGGCATCCCGGCTCTGCTCTGATTGATTGTGTCGCTGCTGCTGACAACAATAAACTGAAGTAATCACTTGTCATGGGCATTTGACACTGGACACAATGCCCACAAGGGCTGTCATGCAGAAACTCGTGCCTGCTCTGCTCCTACCCTCTCCTCTTTTACTAATTTACTCGCAAGTTCTCCTACAATTATTCACACACAATTTTACTGTCATTTTCACTATCGTCATTTCAAAATGTTAACTATGCACTTTTTTAACGCGAAATATCTTCTCAAGTTATCACCTCCATCGTATTCTTGTACAATTCAGTAATCCAAAGTTAAAATATGAATCCCATCATCATGTTTATGCATTCAATATACAAAACTGTAAGTATAACAATGTTTTCAAGTGTGGAGGTCTGTTATCATGTAAATTCACCAAAATGTGCTGATAATCCACACAGTTATCATATCCGCTCTCTTAGAAAAGAATGTCAACTATTCACCCGCAATGTTTTCACTGTTTTTCTCTGTTTTGCATACAGACAATAACAGTTGGTCAGTTTTCTCCAGTGTTTCCACCAAACTTTGCAGTGTCCCTCAGTTCCGTTGAGGGTTCCACCTTAAAATCCATTTTATACTGTATTTCTCTCAGTTTTACGAGAAAATATTGAGGCGTGTTGCACTCCTTTTTGCACATAGAATATTTTCAGTGGAAAAGCGCACAATCTTCTACTAACGCGCACCATTTTAATCATCTTCACCATGATATTCTTCTCCACTTTACCATTACCACCACAAAACTGTATCTCTACAGCTTCGCATTATTGTAATGATTATAATAGAACTCTCCATTCACAACTTAATATTATGATTACATTTTTATCCATTTTCTCCTCCTATTCTCCTCTTTTTTTTCGCTTGTTTATTATGTTGTCCGCTTGTTTTGTGAGTAGTTACAAAATTCTCTCCTCTCGTTTTTTATTTCGTCTATTCTCTGCAAAATACTTGTTTGTTGTACATCGTGTGTGTACTTCACTTTCAGACGGAAATTTCCTCACGAAAACTAATGTTTCCAGAGTTGAAAAAATATTCTTTGGGTAGCAGAGAATGTTGCCAACATGATCCTTTATTTTTCACAACACTCCAAACAACATTTCCACTAATTTTTTTGAGAAACTATGAAAAATTTCAACTTTTCGAGAGAGTGTACAAGAAGTTGGTGGTACGTAGTGGAGAGCGACAAGAAAATATACACACACACATAGTATAATAGAATAAAAAGCATAGAAGAGAATATTATTATTACAGAGAGGGCATAAGAAAAACAAGCAGAGAAGAGAAGCAGCAGCATAAAACGGAGAGGAGCATAGTAGTTTGATGGTAGCAGTCGAAATAAAGTAGTTTTAGTTTAGTTTAGCTATGACTCTCCTGCAAAATAAAAGGTAGAAGACAAGTAGAGATTGTACCATACTACCACTGCTTGTTGTATATAGTCATCATGATCATCATGATCATCAACATCCCTCTACCACCACCACTACTACCATCAATATCATCATCCTTTCTGCTACAACTATATAGCGCATATAAAAATGTAAGAGAAGCTTTCTTGTGAGCTGTGTCATGTTGGAGACTTGGTTTGGATGGAGTTGGAGGCATTCATTGCATTGCATTTCTGTAATGGTTTCACAGTTCTTGGTATCGCCGTAATAATGGCTGAGAGAGAGAGAGAGAAGAGGAGCGAAGCCAGAGTCGCAACAACTCCAAATTCAACAAACCAAAACTCTAACTTTCCACTACACACGGAATACAGAGAATTCCCTTTACTCACACACACGAACAGCTTTTCTACATTTTCATTTATTATGCCTTTTGCTACTGCTGCTCTGCTATGTTGAAATATCCTTTTTGTGAGCAGAGAGAGAGAGAGAGAATTCTTGTGCATGCATATTATATTGAACACAGAAATGCCATTTGCCAACACATACCCCTTCTCTGTAAAGTCTGTAATCTCATCGGTCTGTCTGTGTAAAGAATGGATAGAAATACCATGTCATGTTCTCTCTGAAAACAAGCAAGCGTACTTACCCAACAAGCGAGAATGCTTTGGATCTAAACAATGCATGTATTGTATGTACATTCTCATAATACTCTTATAACTTTGCTGTTTTGTTAGGTACGGTTAGCTCTCTGAAGTTTTGCTGTCATATTCTCTCCAACTCTTAAAACCATCTCAAAAAAACATGGGAACGAATGCAAAGTTTTAGAGCGTAAGAATCGAAGTAGAGTGTACTAGCAAAACAACACTATCATCATGATAGTGTGCCATACAACAGCAGCGTTCCTTTCATTTACAAGAAGGGTTCCAAATCTAATAGGTAGACTAAACGGGAGGAAAAATATATTACATCCCTTGCATGTATTTTCCAACTGTTCCTTTTATACAATGCATCATCATCCCTCGTCTGAATGACTCCTCTCTCTCAGATCGTCGCCACCGTCTACACAACACACACACACATATAAAATACTGAATAAGAACAGAAAAATAATACTTGAGAGTTACTCAGGACTCAGAGTGTTCACTGCAAATTCTGTGTCGTTCTTATGCTTAGAATAAAAGCATAACCCAAGGGAACACAACGTGAGCGAGGTAGATTGTTCCTCTCATCATCATCATGATCGTCGTCGTCCTCGTCATCAATATATACACAATGGCAAAATAAAATGCAAGTTCAAATGGATGGAAACAGGATAAGCAGCATGAATGTACGCCTCTTGTAAAAGAAAAATATAAGTGTTTTTGTGTGCTAAGCTCTGTAGGAGAGAGAAGAGAAGCAAATAACACACACAAGTAGAAAAGTATGTATGATGCCATCGCTAATAACGAGCCTTTTAGTCAGCACAAAATTTTACTCTATTCAGAAAAAATAGGATATATACCGCTATAATAGGCATACATACATATATAATGCGTACCTACATACCAAAAAATTTCTTATTCTATGTGCTGCTACGAAATACGAATGCATATATAATCATTATCATGATGGTATAATAATCATAATCATATATGCATACATACATACATTGATAATGGCATGGATGAATCGTGATATAAAGGTTGAAAAAAGTGAATGCAAAGTACATATTTTCTTTTTAGATATGGAATGAATGTGTGCTTTATGTTCATAACTACTTATAAACTTGTATACTCATCTAGTATTCTTATACTGCCAGCCTCTGAGAGAGCTTTGCTGCCATTATTATCGTGGTATGCATGGCATATCATAATATAATGGAAAGACGAGAGAATTATTACAATTTTAAAAGCAGCACACAAGCGAGAGGAAAACTTATGACATGTACGAACGAATGTACATTAAAGTAAAGCGAGCTCTTATTTTTTTTCTCCTTTAATATTACTATTCCCTTCTCTCTCTATATACTCAAGTTAGAAAAGTATTTCTTTTAGAAAATGTCCATAATATGTCATGTTGAAGTTGAAGTATAAGCGCAGTTGCTGCTTTATGGAGTAAAAAAAAGTTGCCTTTGCTGCTGCTGCTTTTGTTGGGGAAAATGTTTTCAAGCTAAAAATGCATGTAGTGGAAGCATAGAGAAGAGAGAGATATATTATTATAGAAAAAATGTTGTGCAAGTTAGTACAGTTGTTAGAGATGGAGCGGTGGTGGTCTGGTAAATATACGTATTGTATAGTACAAGTTGATTGGACCCGTCACAGGATACCGGGCTGCTAGAATGATAATAAATAATCGCTGAACTTTTCACGGAGAACTTCCCTTCATATTCCCGTCGATTCCCTTCCATCCCCGTCGATTCCCTAGTTGTCCCCTCAATTCCCTCCGGTTCCCATCGATTCCAACGTTCCCACAATCTCCTCCAGTTCCCGTCGATTCCCTCGTGGTCCCATCTATTTCCTCCGGTTCCCGTCGATTTACTCTTGTTCCCATTGATTCGCTCCTTTTTACCGCGTTCACCTGTTCCTTCTCCCGGCCCCTTACTTTTCTACTCGTTTGTGCTTAAGCACTTTAATTCTGGGTTTCTAATTTAATTCGGTGGGTTTCACTTTAATTCGGAGGGTTCCACTTTAATTCGGGGGTTTCCAATTTAATTCGGATGGTTACACTTTAATTCGGAGGTTTC
>JAQFZH010004121.1:0-12483 GCA_034695485.1 Entomobrya nivalis | reverse complement strand
ATAACATGCATTGTTGACAAAGGAAGGGCTTTGTTCTTGTTCCGGCTAGATTGGTGTAGAATATCCTCATCATATAATCCGTAATGTAAACCAGTTGTAGTAAAAATAGAGCATCTAAATAACATCACCACAATGAGTTCCACGTGTGTGTCTTCAAAGAAAAAAATATATCTTGGACTAGCGCAGCTATGTTGACTTTTGGACCAGTGGCTGTACTGAACTGACCACGATGAAGTATGAAATGGTGAGTAGGTGGACGACGACGGAATGTAAAATATAGGCCAAGTAGATTTTTTTTAGACAACTTGACTTGTTGTACTTGTAGTAATTATGGAGAGTGGTCAGTTTTTAAGTAAAGTTGTAAGAAAAGCCATGAACCTATAGAGGACATTTAGGATATTATATGAATGTTATGCATTTTGTCATTTAGCTTTTTTACGATGCTACAATGATCGTAGGTATAATTCATAGAATTAAGATTTTCTAGAAAATTTGAAATAAAATTAAAATATGTATGTATTTCAAATTTAATGTAACGTGCTGCACAAAAATATTATTTGTCTTCCCCTGTCCTCGACCAAATTCACCTTTTTTCTTTTTTTTTCTTTTAGATTTGAATGCAAACATGTCGTGTGCAAAATAAACATTTCCACACTTTATTAGTGGAAGTTCAAGATCATGATCTTTTGCTAAGATATCATTTTCCATTCCGTTTCCACAATAAATATTCGCCTGAAAAGATCACGTTTGATTTGATATATGTATGTATGTGTGTATGTACTGATTATATAAAGTTAAAAAAGTGACATTTGAGTATTTCTCACTGTGGCTGCGACACTACTGACACATAAAGATAATGTATAACATTATAACAAGTTTGGTTTGATGCAGACGAGCAAAAGCAAAAATACATAATTCCAATTTTTGGGAGCGGCCGATAATGTCATATCAAAGAATCCGTCTTTTTTTATCAATCTCTCTCTTCCACTAACCAGAGTACTCAAACATGAATATAATTATTTATTTTGTGTAAACAAAATCTGCATAATGATACATTTAAACACATATTAGCCGACCAAAAAAAAGACTATAGAAGTAGTATCTAGTTTTAGCACGCTTAAATTAGCTGGAAGTTGTCGAAAATAATTCTTTAGAAAATAGTAACTGATCTAGGAAACCCTTTGTCAAATTACCCCAACCACTGTAATTGTCATTATCATTATCATTAGAATGTATAATCATTGTCAATTGTCGTATTTCACAACTGCGGTAGCCTTACTACTGCGGGAAAAGGTTGATTTCCAAAGGAATAATGCAAAGGTAAAACAAAAAATTTGAAGTACTTCCTAGGTAGATTTTGTACTATCATCAAATTCATCATATTTCATGTCAATTTAATTATATTTTTTCCCCGATAACTTCAATCATATATAGGTCTGTGGATATTGAAAAAAAAACGATGCGACGTGGGGTACTTTATTCTCTGTAAGTGTTGATCTTTCAAAAGTGTCATTTTTTTGTTATGCAATCTTGATCCTTGTTCTCTATTTTATATCAACTGTGTTCTATGTAATAAAATGTCATATATCTTCTTTTGCACACGTGAAACTATGTATTTGCAAGATTAGTGTTGCAAGCGGATTAACTTCTCAGCAGCGCAGCGTTTATCCTTACTGCACAGCAAGTCCAAATATGTGTATGTAATTTTTATGATTTGTTTGTCCATATAAGTTAGGTAGGCTACATGCAACAAGCAATATTTTATGACGTGCAACGTGGAATGTCCAATAAATTGAAAAGAAAATGCGTGTAAACGAAATGAAATGCGCGTTTCATTTTTTTCATAGCCCATTATCCTCATCTTCAATAATGAATATAACTGGAGTTTGCAGCTAATCCTTAACAATTTTATGGTGACATACGCAGTCATAATAAAATTAGCTTGGCTGGAGCTGGAAGGATACATGATAAATGATGGTTATCGAATATTTTCTCTCGACTGGGGTTTGGAAACACACGTGTACCGAAAAGCTAGTATGTTTTGACCTTTTGGGTTAACGCTTACAGGAACTTGCGATATGTTACGGTACTGTGGCAATATGTTTAGTAATACATAAATATTATGTACTAAGTACTATACTTTGAGTAAAGTTAACAAGCCAAGCCACCAACAAGAACGTAAAACAGGACGGGAAGCAACCGCCGAAAATATGTAGGTCAGGTCAACTGACTGATTTGCTAGATGCATGGGATTACAATGTTTTTCCGCCTTACACACTAAATAGTCGCAGTAGCGAAAGTATATAAATGTGTGATAAAAAGTATTAAAAGTTGAGCACAGAGCTGTACTTGACACAAACACAGCCCGTCAAAAAATAGAGAGTATTACATTATCCAGAGACCACATTGTATGCCTAAATATTATGAAAATGATTGAAATTGAAATCTCAAGGAAATTTTTATCTATGTCTTTGCTTTTTTATCTTTTATCACGCTTTATCTTGATACTGGGTCTCTCTGTGAAAATAAAAATGAAACGCAATATTTTGACCCCGTTTTTATTCAACCATGCTGCTGTGTTTGCATTTTTTTTTCTTATTTTGCCTTCAATCAAAATTCTCATGGATTCATTTAAAATCCCAAAAGCCAATGTTAAAAAAGTGCAACGAGTTTTTCATACGCAATTGACAAAGTTGTTTGTTTTGACATTAATCCTTTCACATTTTTCGGCTTAGCTCAGCTCTCAGGACGCCGCTTTATCACAACCAGCTCTAGACTCCACTCCATTCCCAAGCCATCTAACAATCTCTTCCCGTTTTATCATCATCCTTCTTCAAGAAGCTTATTCCTTTGTTAACAAATCAAATGGGAATTAATTGTGTATTTGACTGCAGTCGTTGCGTTATACATACAGTAATTCAATATTTAGGGTAGCGCCATGTCTGAAGACCGAGACCGTTTTATTTTCTGGCCTTCATGGCCTTTTAAGAAACGGGATACCAAGATGATCATGATCATCTCTGAAGAATGACCAATACCCACATAATATGATGCTCAATCACCAGTCACCAGAGAGCTACATATATGTAAGATTGACTCTACAAAACAAGCATTTGTACTACATATTGACACTAAATGGGCTACCCTTTATTCTAGATTCTCCGTGGTGTGCATATCTACTTATCTCGATTAAATACTTGTAAAGGTCATCCACTTTATTTCCTCTTCTTTGCATCACGCGTCATACATATACGTGGATAATTTTAACAGAGATGTTGAGTCAGAAATTACTAAAAAAATTAAATTAAGCAACTTGTACACCTAGAGTCACAGGGATTGATGACAGATTGCAGCATGCGTACAGCATAATGTATATATTTGATAAATGCTATTTATTTTAGCATATTTCTAATCAAGAAATCGATTAAAAAGTGATAAATTTAAAAATCAAGCCAGACGAAACCTATCATTTTTACTATTTGATATAAATGAGCTTTTTGTTAATTTTATCGAATTTTAACATGTGTCATTTAAATATTTTTAGAAGCGGAGCCAAATATCTAGTTATAACAGCACACAGCAGCAACAGAGTGTAAAAACAGTTTTATCGCACGCGATTCACACAACTTACAAATATGTTTGCTCCGTCTCAAATTTTGACCGAGGTTCTGCTGGTCAAACTACCTGAAAATCAATTTTTCACTCTGCCTGATTACAAGATATATGTGTTATTTACAAAGTGAGAGTGAAACCCACGCACGTCGCATTCCACTCATATTTTGTAATTTATTTTTGCATGCATCCTTTTTGTCGCCTGTATTGATCGAAATGTCATCATCATCATCACCTCATCCCAGGTCAAACGATCTTGCTGATACATCCATTTAATGTACATAAAACTCTTAATTGGGTGCTGTTTTTATTACCGTTTTGTACCCTTCTCCTTACTTGGGTCACTGAAAACGGCATCAACAACGCATTTACTTATATTTTTTTACAAAATGCAAAATATCACGTAGCCCATGTACTGTGTACACATGTTATTTTTTTTTAAATTGGTAATAATCTCAGTTCTCCTATCCGAAAAAAGAAAGACTTCTCATGATGACGTGTCAAGGCAAGAGAAGAAATTTAAATAACTTAAATGAATTATTTTAGGTACGAGGATGATGATTTATCTGATAAATGTGGAATTTAAATTTGTATTAAGTTGCGAAATAAAAAGCTTCATGAGAATCGATGAGAGAATCATTATAAGTTCATGTTTTTTTATTGCATTACGAGATGTAAAGCACATGGTTTTGCCTCCTTTTTTTCTCACTGGAGATTACCACTTTTGCCGTATACACGGACTGGACATTCTGGTGACAAATCTTTGGTCATCTCAGTCATCTGACAATACATTGCACATGCAAACTGTGTGATGGTTATGTTTTGCAACGTTATCTGTGGGACTGTCCACTTCCTCATTCCACTAAGCTCTTTAAACATATACAAGATGAGTATGCATTGCATATCAGCATATCATCATATCATGTACATTGGTACTGGTCACTGGAATAGCCCATGAAGTGCCACTTGACTTCAAATGGACAGCTTCCATTAAAATTAACCACAGTGCAGTGTAGTGACTGTCGTCTGAGTTTATGAGTGATTTTTTACTGTTGCCGACGCATACATTACTGACGTGAACGGATTAAATATTATGAAAATCACAGAAATTGATTTTATTAAATAGACACTTGGTGAATAGACATGTAATTGAAAATGTTTGAGATGAGAGAGTAGTACCTACATGTTTTTTAGACAGACGACAGACGTATGCAAATTAATACATAATTATATCGCGATCGCTGAGCAGAACAAATAACATGTTTTTCATCATAATATACATATGTACATGAGCAATTGTTAAATTTGGTGATGAATGTGACGAGAAACATGTTTTACAGAAAATTCTCTTTGTTCTAAAATCGTGTAACAATTCCAGAATTGCAGAAGGATGATTGCATCAAGAGGGAATTTACGTGAAGAATTTGGCGTGTGAATTATTTCTATGTTGTTCACCTTATCTGGATTGGATTTTTCTGTTTATGCTGACGTAGTACATATAAGTATTAATCTTTTTCAGAGATCGTTTAACACGTTGACCAGTACAGGGCTCGCTCGTGACAATCGATCAAAGATGTAAAGTTTAATTTATCATATGGACCGAACAAATTAAATGGAATTTAGACATTTGGATTTTATACATGACCCGGTAAAACTATGGACCGGGTAACGGTTGCGATTAGGTTGCTTCGGTGCAGTGTTATGTTGAAGAACACCATTCTACTTTACCAACGCAGTAAATAGGTATGATTTGATTAGTACTTGAAAAAATGCAAATCATCCAATATAAAAATTACATTAATTTACTAATTGGTGAGACGGGTAGCAGTTATAAGAGTTGTTTTCGCAGCCAGGATTCTTCTGACGAACGTTCTGCCGAAGGTTAATAAGTCGAATATAGAGTAAATTACATAACTGGAGTGATATAACATGACGTACATTAATTATTATTGACGATAAAGATATATCTGGCTGACAAATACGATTTCTGTTTATTGAATAAGATTCATTACTGCGGACGAGGATATATTATTTATGAATTCTTGCTTGATTTCCTCCTTATTTATAAAAGTACTTAAGCTTATGAACTTATTCAAACTGCAGTAAATAGTACGTATAATCTAAACACGTAACAAGTGCCGTTTAATATTCATAATTACACACAGCAAACAAATGAAAATAAGAGAATAGTTTTCATCTTCTTCAATCAAAATTCGCCCACACTATTACGTTTTAATTATTGCCGTTTTACTGCGTAATAAAAATGAAGAACTCAGAACATCATATACATACATACCTATAAATTTGGAAAATTGATTTCAGACCATAATAAAATTGATAATCTATTTTTATACCTTCAGGCTTTAGTGCATGCTGCTATTTAACTTATAATTACAAACGC
The DNA here is from genome assembly GCA_034695485.1 of Entomobrya nivalis. Lineage (NCBI taxonomy): Eukaryota > Metazoa > Arthropoda > Collembola > Entomobryomorpha > Entomobryidae > Entomobrya > Entomobrya nivalis. Next base: position 6,470 of record JAQFZH010004121.1, on the reverse strand, counting down.
ATGTATAAAAATGAGCTATTAAACACACTGGCACTCTTGTGTCGTTGTGTCTCATAATTATCACCGATACTTTCCGGATCCGGAATAGGGCAATGACTTTCGCGTACTATTTTTATTATGTTCAATTTTCCTCGAACCGTAAAAAAAATGCCACTACAAAGCCATTTCATTGGTTATTAAACCTTTAATCTTTACACTTTATGAGATTTTATTCCGTTTATTTACCTTTCACTGCACCGGTTTTTCCATGTCCTCGTTTCGGGCGTTTTGCCATTTTTATTAGTCGTTCACAACATATAGCTATCGCTTTAATCTCTAGTGAAACAGAAACTAACTGACAGGAAATAGAAAGCACAGGAGAAAGTAAAGAAGCTTATGATGATGTTCAATGCATGGAACGGTGAATGGGGAGATCATGATAGGAAAACAAAGTAATATTTGCGTATTACTTCCTCGTCCCCACATTACACTGTCCTGCTGTGTAATTTGATGTGACAGATCACAGAAGCGTCAAAAAAATTATCATGAACAAAAAAAAAGCAAGCTATGCTGTGGCGATGAAGCGGAAGTTGTTTTTGAGAAGCGGATGATGATGATGATGATTATACATACGTTAATTACATTTTAAATAGGTCGAACATTGCTTTTCTACATGATTGCTGTCAGCACCTGCCAATCTGAGCCGGAGGCACTGTCAAAACAACATCATCTTCATCCTCATTTACCAATTTACCTTTTAGCCATGCCGGCCGAGGTTCCAAATTAATTTCCCATCACCAATGACCTCTTAAATTCATTAAACTATCTATCTACATGCCATGATCAGGGAGAAATCCTTCGTAAACTCGGAAAAGTTCACCAGCTCGGCTAGGCTAGGCTACACAGCCTTTCACCTAAAAACAAACAGGTCACCTGAGGTATTTTTTTGGAAAAAAAATAAACTAGGCCTTGTTGATTGTCCGTTCTTTTTCAGTAAACTAGTTTTCCAAGTCAGCTATCAAATCGTCATTGGTGTGGCACAGAAAAAATACTAAATTGAACTTTGTACCGACAGATGCTGATCAACTGCGTAATTCTCTCCTTATTTGCACAACTATGTGTGTAATGTATTTAGACATGTAGCGTGTACAGTTTGCATACACGTGAAATTTAAAATACATATTCCTAACATTATTTATTAACAAAGTACACTGCACGCGAATAGACTTTGTTACTGCTGACCTCGTTCAAGTAATCAAAAGTCACCTACAAAAGACCTCTGCCTTCTTGAATTTTCCTGTTTTGTACCTTATCGCTACATGGATGACTTTTGTGGATTCTTATGAAACGCTTCTTATGCCAGGGCGGATGTTTGAATTCATTATGATATATAAATAGTATAAAAAGCACAAAGAAATCAGACAGTTGAAAGTTTTGTTTTGATCAGCGCAGTTGGCAGTGGGGTCCTATCAAATATAAAGAGTTGGATTTGGTGACATATGGCTTTGATATCTCAAAGTGATGGTATTATATTCAGTTTGGTAATCGTAATCCGAGCTTTTGTTGTTCTTGTATTACATATTTTCGGATGATGATATGCAGAATCTAAAAGAAAACTTACTTTTGTTTGAAAACAAGTTATATCGTTCCATAAATAATAGATAAGTAGGAAATGCAAAATGAAAGATGGGAGAACACTGATACTGTGAAAGATGAAAGTAGAGAAGCAAGGGTGACACTGATACTCAGTGATAACATCCCTAAAATTAAGATCTAAAATGTTTCTTAATGTTTTCTCAATAAAAAATTATTGGATAAGCCTTTATTTGCATATTTGAGTAGATAGTTAAATGTATTCCTTGCATGCAGGCTTCACGTTTTCTTTTTTTTACTCATTTCTTAGAAAACCGCATTTCGCATTCTCACATTCACAAATGCATACAATTTTTTTTATCTGTTATTGTCATTGTCACCTTTGAGAAATTTCTGTTGGCTTTCAGCAATACTTCCCATTTTGTAACCAAAATGACGCAGTATTTTTTGAAAGATAAATGTAAGAACTACTGAACAAGTACCAAAACAGTTTAGACAATCAAATGATTCATTATTGAGTAATTTTATTGAATTTTTTTCTAGAAAATCAACAAATATTTTATCTGAAGCCCTATCCAAGTGTGAACCTACTTGTGACTTGCAAAATTGAATATATTGCATGGTACCAAAACCAAATAAGTCAGTAGGTTTTTGACATACCTACTTACAGAGCAAAGATTTCATGAAACGATAGCATATGTAAATGTTTTAGAACTAAAATTGCAAAATCAGATGCATTTTGTGGAATCCTTTTTGTTTTCTTTCAAAATGCAGGAAAAATCAGAAAGATAAATGTTTCAAAAAAGTGACATTTCATAAATTTTAATGCTGGGCGTAGGATGTTGTTTATATAGCCTTTAGTAAATGTAGGCGTCGCAAAATTATTTAGATTTGAGTGTAATCAAATATCTGTTTACCCACATTTCTAAAAATACGTATAAGCTACCTATTGACATTTTGCCACAAGTCTACATCGTGATTCGTGATAGATGACCATGCAACACACATGTCCATGTTAATGTACACCTTATCAACTGACTGTCGTTTTGTACCTTGTTGTGGCTTCGGCCATTTTAATTACATATTTTACCTTTTATGAGCAAAAAAATATGGTGGATTCGACTGAAAGTGAAAATTTCACAATAAAATGACAATGCAACCACTTCTCGTAACAAATTAAAATATTTTTTTGAAATATTTTCCAAAGTTGTTACAGCACTTGACAAAGATATTTTTATTATAAATTATTACCAAATGATGTGCTAATACATAATGCATTCATGCAAGTGCTACTGATTGGATTAATCTCGTGCATTTTTTAAACCTTTAACCCGACATAATATGTAAGAATTTAAGGTAATAAAATCTCGACTTTCAACCAACCAACCATCAAAGGAATAAACCTTGACATTTGGTCTTCACTGTGCAGCAGTGCATTGTCCATCACTGGAAATATGCAAAAGGTTGATAATTCAAATTCAAACGGTTTCAGGATGACGTCAGCAACAAAAACGTATAAAATGCAGCTCGACTAAAAGAAGTCATGCACTAAAAGGTCAGCTTTATGATAAAGGTTTTTTAAACACAATACCTATTAGTTAAATTCATGTCTAAAAAACGTGGTTGAAATTGAAAAGTTTAATATTTCTCGACTTTGTACTTTTTAGAAAACTGGAATGGAATGCATTTGAGTGACTTTGATTGTTTATTCAAAACTTGCAATGAAATACACAACTTAACTTGCTTGCTAAGTTGCTAACTGACTGGTTTAGCAGCTTGTCTTTCTTGAACTCTCATCATCTTCCTGCATCGATCATGTTCTGTGATAAAATCATTATCTTTTGTTATGAAACTTTGGACTAACATGCCAATAACAAGCAGAGGACAAAGAAATCATTTGATCGGCTAGAAACAAAAAAAAATGTGGATCTTGACATGTGAAGAGGGGAAGTTTGGACATTCATTTTTAAGTGGAAATCTAGTTACCAACGAGGAAACAACGCTAACATCTGTGGCAGGTCAATGTAAAAGCGTGGGGTTGTTTGTGCAACGATTTAATGGCATAAGAATGTTTGACATTTAGTCAACCACGACAGATTTATTTGTCCGTCCGACCGACCACATTTAAAAAAAACTCTGAAAAACCTTGCTTTGGGTATTCCATTTCCACCCAATAATATATGGGGTGATTTAATATGTACGTCTTTATCAATATAAGGCACATTTGCATGCATAATCGTAGCGAGGAACCAATACATAAATTAAGATAAGAATTATAATTTGATAACATTAAAAATTCCACCTTTGCCCCACCTGAAGTTTTATTTAAAACTCTGAAATTCCTTCTTTACTTATTTGACTACATGCATGCAACAGTCACGTAGTCACGTTGTTGAACATCCTACATGCAAATTAATTGTGGATGACATGTTAACGTCATCTGGAGGTAAGTTTCATTTTGTAATTTCAATATAACGATTTCGTCGTCTTATGTCACAAGTCACAACGATGATGACACGACAAGAATGAGATACCATACTGACATGTTAGAGGAAACACTTAAATGCGATTCAAAAAACCATTCGTATGTAAAACCCTTTCATCATTTTTTGAACCCTGATTCCTTGTGTCCATGTTTTATATAAAAACCTATATGACAATCGTGATAGTATTTGTCTGTAAGTACGTATAAAACTGTACTATTTTCAACGAGTTTTCTTACTTTATTTTTTTATCACACAATACAGCTAATTCAGTTTAAATAATAATTAAGAGGGCCAAAGGAAAAGTACAACTCCATTGAAGTGGTGTGATCGGAATTAATTTAAAAAGCCATATGGTAAAAAACTCCACAAATATGAAATGATATTTTATTTTTAGCTCATCTTACGCATTTTTTTAGATGTCAAGATCATTGAAAACAAATTCGGCAATAAAGATTGGCTAGAGCAAGTTGACCATATACCAGATCAATATCAAAAAATATCGCATGCCAAAATGATCAATTATCAAGCTGTTATGTAAACAAAGTTGTTGGGTAGTACCTACCTGTACATTTGATGAACCATAATACACTTTTTGTGTGTACATGCGTCATTTTAAATCAGGGTGGTTGTTTTCTTCCGTATGCGATGTTTTAATCTGGGAAAATTATAATTATCTTAATTGGCATGCAAAACTGACCTGGTCCAAAACTACTGACAAAAACATACCTTTTATTTAGTCAGTTTCATATGACTTATGAGAACTAGATTGAGCCACATTGTTAATTTCATGATCTTGACGGTAAAAATAATTATCGATATGAGTTCGTTAACTGGAGAGCATGTCCAGCGATGATGATAAAAGATAAGCAAAGGTACTTACTCAAAATTACGACACAGAACTATGTAAAAGACGTCAATAATCTTGTTGACAGTTAATTTACAACGAAAAAGCGAAGAGTGAGTAAGACAAGGCATTCACAGTAAGACTTCTCAAAAGCCAATTCTCACTTCTAGAGGCTTTCACGTGAACATATCATGATTTGTTCAATTAAACCGCAAGAAGAATAGGTATACCTACATTACACGTCCTTCATATCAGTTCCAAATCGAAATTAATCGAAACGTTTGTTTTTCTGCTTATTGTTTATAAAACTTTGACCTTTATTTAGAGGCATAGAAGCCAAATCGCTTTAAATTTCTTTGTGATATTTTTTAAATTGTCAATACATAAAACCGTTGGACTGTATTGTATGAATACATTACACTCTGTAAGTGTATTAACATAATGTCATTGTACTGTACCCTTTTTGTCGTAAAAATCAAAATTACTGACGTGTTAGAAACTCTTTGAATGAATATTTTTTCAACTTATCGTTCATCATTTTTTTGGAAGTCATTGCTTTCACTTAAGTATTAAATAATTTTTGACGGCATAGAAAATCCAAACCAAATTAAACCAATGACTTCATGACCACGACTACTAACCAGGTAGATTTAGCACTAGTGTAGTTCGAGGAAATCTGTAAATCAGCTCGAAGTTTTAAGTCCAAAGGGAAGCGTGTAGAACAGCATATTATCTGCAAATATATACATAAATACATATCTTTCAAAGGATTACTCCCAAAAAGATTTTCGTTGGAATTCTAAAAATGGATGATTAAAGTAATTAATTTTATTAATAACCTTCCCTTCCTGATTATGAATGACACGTTTCGTTAAATCCCTGCTTACTAGGAATTATCATTAGACAAAGTTGGTAGAATTTTTTGGATTAATTTTTTAACATGGGGGTATACACGCATTTCTGCTCTTCCTATTTTATTGGAAAATGTAACTCTATTGAATTATCACTAGGAAATTACATTTAACATTGTGCTGCCTTCCAGCACTTTTGCAAAAAAAAATGTCTCGGGTTGTAGACGGAATCAGAATTATTGTATGCTGTATGCAAGTATGTTTGCCATTTAGTGTAATAAATTGCAGCAATAACAACATCCTGTGAATGAGGATTAGTGGGAATGCTTTATTTCTTAAGAGTTAATTGAGAGAATTTTTCTTATTTATGATAATGGTTTTTTTTGAAGGACAGAACTAGGACGGAAATGTAACATATCAGATTATCAATGATAATTTTCTTTAATGCTGCATACATTTATTTTTTTTATTAAAATCGGTGCAAAACAAAGGAAATTTGATCTAAGATTTCATTCATGTTCATGCATGCCACGCATTTTAAATGCATAATTCATCAGACGTCTTTCAACGAACGTAAAAGAAAAAATCCCTGCTGCAATCGAGCGAGAACTAGAACGGTAACGATACCGATGGAACCAACTATCGGATACTGATGTAAACTAAAGTAATTAAACGATTTTATCAACCATTTATCGAAGTGAGTTAAGCTGACGCATA
>JAQFZH010004120.1:0-12483 GCA_034695485.1 Entomobrya nivalis | reverse complement strand
TGTAGATTAGGTTACATGTCTGGTGTATTATTAGTATTAACTGCTCAACTTCCTTAAATGCACAAGGAAGACTCAACGAATCTCTTGTTCTGATTTTTTTTAAAGACTTCTACGACTACAGGTTCAACAAGAACAGCAAACAACAACATTACAGCCGGCTACATGATGGCAAGGCAGAGAGCATGTTTACTTGTTTGTTGGTTGAGTAAGAAAAAGGGAAAATTCTTTAAAATTCTTTGCGAGCATCCAAAAAAAACAAGGAAATAGTTTGAATTGCTCAACTGCAACGGAATAAAATTTATTCCAGGGAACTTCAACAAAAAAAAAAGTGGAGAGAGTTGAGGGAGGAAGAAAGCAAGGTAGAGAGAGAGAGTGAAAGAGAGTGAGAAGCCGAAAAAAAAGTTAACAACTGTATTATAAACGTCGAGAGAGAAACCTCTTGACTCTTTTCTTGCTTACTTGCTAAACGGGAGAAGTATGCCTAACTAAACAGATGTACAATAGGTTACACATATTTTTTTATAATAAAAAAAAGGAGAACGTTCCTCAGAATTAGCGTTGTTGGTAACACAATCCTTTGATAAAACTAGTTAATATAATTTATATAAAATTGATATACTATACATAAGTATTATGGAGAAAAAAAAGGCCGAGCAAGAAATAACTTGACTGCTTACTTCTTAAGAAGAAGAGAGGAAGTTGAAATAGAGATGGAAGTATTTTCGTCTTCTTCTTCGTCTTGTCTTTCACAACTTTTCAATGACACAATGAATTTTTTCTTCTTCTTTTATTCCGTTCGTTTTTCTACACTTTTACATGGAAACAAGGGCAATTTCTTTTAATTGTTTTTTTAACACCCCAGTGCCTATTTTCGTTCTTTTTTTTAGAAAGTACGGTACGATAATTGTTTAAAAACTGTTTTCCTCCTTTTGTTTCCGTTAAATTTCACACGGGCGATTAAAAAAAAACTAGTTTAATTGAATAATTTTAAAAATAAGTGTTTGTGTGATTTATCCGTGAGATTATTTTTAATTATTTCGTTATTATTTTATTTTTTCGTTTCGTTTTGTGTCCTTACATGACCACTGCAATGACGGGACTAAATGCTTCCTTCACCATGCAAAGACGTTATAACTATGAAAAAAGCAAATGAGCCAGCTCATGTTTTAACCCTGGTTTACCTGTCGAGATAGATGTGTGAGCGAAGTATTACAATGGTAGAGAGTGTTAAGTTAAGTTTAACGAAGAAGACGAAGAGAGAAAAAAAACGAATATTGAATATATAACTCTTGTGCTTTGCGATTCAACCCAGTCAAGACAGTGACAGTTAGACCATTGAGCACTCAATTATTCCTCCGTGTATGGGCTCTTTTGTTATGGTAAAAAAAATAAGGGCCTGTCCTGTCGTAAGATCTTTTTCTTTTGCCAGGCTGGTTGGCTTTGCTAATTTATAACCAGAATAGTAGCTTGTATTATCGGATCGGAAAGAGAGCTGACCATGCATGCATGTATTTGAAAATGCACGCTAGTTTGTATCATATATGATACATATTGTTTGCTAGTATTATGATAAGTATGCTAATAGTAAATTGCATGCAGCGAAAAAAAGGGATGGCGAATAATGTAGGAAAAAAAAGACATAGGGCATATAAACATGTAAGCAAAAAGGAAAAAGCCTTTAAGCTTTCTTAGAAAGTTGAATGCAAGCTGAACATTGTCCCTCTTTTTTCTAGTGACCATTTTGCCATCCTATCTTAAAAAATTGTTACATAACGTAACATCGCATCATTCGAATGCACCGTGAAGAAGATGAGAAAAGAAGGAAGACGAATAAGAAAAGACGGGTGTCTGAAGACGAAAAAAATCAGCAAATGCAACAAATGATGGTAATGATGTTGCGTTACTTATTCACTGTATTGTTGCGTATTTTATTAGAAGGTTGAATGAGTATAATGTGTAAAGTCATAAGTTGTGGTGATGATGATGAGGATTATTACGAAAAATTGTACCTACATTATTCAATGCATTATATATGAAGTTCACCAAATATTGGGTTATAGAATAGTAATAATATTTAATCCCAATCCCGTGATGATGTAGCTCAATGAATGCTTTTCTGCTGCTGCTGTTGCTATTGCTGCCGGTTGTAACTTGTAATCATGATGATGATGATGAAGAACCAAGTTTCGGGCTGCAAATGAATGATTCATAATACAAGCGTCCCTTTTACTTAATTTTTTTTAAAACAACAGGTTATCACACTTATACAAATGTACATATTTATGTATATACAAACAGAGAGCTGTGTGAATGATATAAAATGAGTATTATGTCTTGCAATGTTGAAAGGACAGTAGTCGTTGTAGTTGTTAAGCAAAATAGATCCGCAGATTTTCATTTAATCATCTTTTTTTTTTATAAAAATTTGTTAGCCTTTGCAAGTTTTACAGAGATGTGTCTTTAAGCTGTGCAAGGTAAACTAGGGTAATAATGGTGAGATCGACGCCGTCTTTCTTTACACTCTTGAAGTAGTACACCATTAAAAAAAAGAAAATCTCTCTGTAAAATGTAGTCAATGGTCCGTAAACAGTGCCGGTAGTAGATATAGTATGTTAAGATGGCCTGTAGTAAAGTAACCGAGGCTTAGGCAACTTTTTCTCTCCGAAGAAGAAGAAGACGACAACGTATTCATATTTTTTGATGGGAAAATACGCATGATGATGCACCACCGTCGTGCATCTTCATTGAAGATGTTCAGCAGTTGAATTGCGGCAGGTATTAATATATTATGTTGTGGTGTTGTTGTGTGTGTAGTTGATACGGTGCATGTTTTTTCGTCATCAATTAAGTTGTACTACTGCACAGTGGACAACACACACACACAAAATCAAGATATCTTGCTAGATCTTCAGATTGCGTACACAGATAATATACTGTTTGAAACGTTATCAAAGTGAAGTGCATGATAATTTGTTGATGATCTTCATCATGGCAAAAATGTATTATATAATTTAATGATTGACAATAGCATGACTTGTAGTCTGTTGTTCCTTTCGACTGTAGAGTAAAATGAAATGATGATGTTTTTGGGCTGGTTGTACGGACCTGTCCTCTTGTTGCTGCAACATATAAACATGAAGAAATGCAAAAAAGAAAGATTCACACCTTTTCGATATATATTTTTTCTTAAGATAATTTTTCTTTATGTTGTTTAATAGAGTAAAATAAAGAGATGAGATGATTGCTAATTGTTGTATTACATATATTACTACTTTAAAGAAATAAAATGGTTCAAAATGAGAGTGTAGCATAATATGTAATAGTAGAAATTTCAATTTCATGAGATTTGATACAAATATAAATTATAAAGCTATATTATAACAAATACGTAATTGTAGATGACATGATATGTAGTTTGAATGTCTGAAGTCAATCCAGGCAGATAAACATAATCGCCTTTTTATTGAATCTTGAACAGAAAAGAGAATGGCATTTTTTTATGTATTGCTAAAATCACTTAAAGCAAAAAAACTTACTACACTACAAAAAGTGAATTTCTTCTCAAGCCACGTTTTTTTGTCGTAGTACTGTAATACTAAGCTAATAGGTGAACGAACTTGAGTGGAATGCACTTTTTGTGTAGTTTTTTTCACATGTGCCGTTGTTCCTGTTCCATTGAATCGGATGTTATAATTTAATTCTACGTGATTGAGTTCTGATTTCTCAATGTTCATGGCACCAATACTCATTATTTAGAAGGATTTTCTAAAATAAAATTAATTGATTTATATTATTTAGAGTTACTAATACAAATATTGATTTAGAATACATTTATGAAAGTAATTAAAATGCTAAATATAGAGCACATGAGAGAGCTTCCTATATAGTCAATTGTTGTAAGGAGATGAAGCTTAAAACATTGTTATGTTCTATTTAATAAAAAGAATTGGTCGTAAAACCATCAAGGTACGCATTACAACACAAGTGAACTTGGATTGAAGGAATCGACCTAATTTAAATGAAAAACGTATAATGCTGGAGTAATGTGTGATTGATCAAATGCACAATTCTAAAACATCCTTCATTCATGCTGACAATGAATAAGAGCATTTATAGAATAAATATATTTAAGGTATGTATGTTCGTTCGCTTTCAGCCAAGGTAGAAAATATAAATGAAATACGGCCATCATAGACGACCGAATGCATTTGTGTTATGTATGATGCGGTTTTTTGCAGTAGTTGTGGTAGTGGTTTATGACTTTGCCGAAACCAAGTAATGATTGTTGGAGAAACCATTCATTTGTCCTGTTGTCTCCGACAAGGATATCTCAAAAACGCATTGATCGGCTTCACTCAAAGGTTGATACTTGGTACTTGTAGGTATTTCGGCGGTTAAAGGATTATATCTTATGCTAACTAACATTAAAGTTTTACAGATGCACTTAAACGTAATCATTTTCAAGATTTTTTTTTGTCATATTTTTGCCATATCAGCTATGTATACTCATTTCAACTTTTCAATCTCTATATATATTTTACTTTGTACCTCATCCTACGAATGGCACTTAAAATTACAAATGAGAACCCGAGTCAAGAAAATAAATGCAGTGCTCAGATTTACTTTTGTGCTTGTCGAGCCCTGGTACGAAAACTTGAAAAATCGGTAATGAACTAAAACTAAGATGTAGCCTCTCTCTCTTTCGCTACCCAACAAGGTTCATGTTCCATGTAGCAACTTGCTAATTTTGTTCTTTCAATGATGAAAACAAGGGAAGCTAGTGAATTGAGCACGCCAATGAATTGAAAATGCTGCATTTCTTTGGTAGTACGCACATCATTTTTATGTAGGACTTTGAGGGGGACCACGACAATGCAGTCGGAGTAACATAAGTATACATGCATAATATAGTTTTTATGTATGTTGTTTGGACCACGACAACCGAAAAAATATAGCTATGAAGTCGATTGAGAATATAAGCTGCAAAAGCCATGAAGTTGATCGTCATCAACGGCATTCCCACACACGCACGTAAAGTATGCACATAAATCAGTTGTTGGCAAATATGTGTGTATCCATCGACTATGTAGGCTATAAGGATATGTGGACTGTGGACTATTTATAGTTGAGGCTCATATATGCTTATAAGATTCCGTAATATTTATTCTTTGTGTGAGCTGCATCAGTCCTTTTGTCACGGAAACTTGAGATGATATTCTTTCGTTTCTTTGTGCAATGTAACCCTCTTGAGAGTACGAAGAAGGTAGCATGCAATCTACAAAGCTTCTTTTTTTCTGTGTGAACAAGATTGAACACGAAGAAGAACGATCCCCATAGCAATCAAAAAAGATGGGATATTAAAAATGTATTTTTTATTTCATCTCACAAAATATATTTAGTGCGCCATGCTACTGTCCTTATATATCTAGTAAGAATGCAAGAGAATATCACAAGTTTTATAGATAAACTTACAAGTTGTAAAAAATTGTAGGAATGAATAGTGAAGGAGTAAAGGGCAGGCATGGGGCCACATTTCTGGATGAGGTCGTAGGCGTACGCAACTTTAGAAAAAGTGGCCTGGACAATTGGCCAAAACATAATGCGTTGGGGGTTTTGTGTTGCCACTTTTAGTTTATGATGAAGGCAAAAGTATATATCTACATCTTATACCACAAATGAGTTTGAAAGCGCTATGCTAGGTATATCGTCGATCGCCAGTCGATTTTCTGCGAGAGGAAGCACCAGGGAAAATATATGAGCGAAAACGAAATCATGAGAAGCGTCGTCGGATATAATGAAATGTGCATGTATTTTTGGTTGGAAGACTTATGTTTGTTTATGTATATCTCACTTCTAAATGCTTCTCATTTTCGTTAGAGTTGAACCACCCCGATGCGATGGGGTACTATGAAACACTTGGCTTCAAACATATCATGTGAGCTAGTTTAGATTAAATTCGGGACCTTAACTTATTATTTACTTAAAATTTCATCCGATTATACCTTAATGAAAAAGTGGTTAGTATATAAATAGCCAAGGTCTAAATTAGATAGCATTTTAAAGTCCGGAAAAATCTTGCTAGGGTAATTAAAAGCCTTTGTTACATCTTACCAATTCGCAGGTGTGAACTGAGATGCAATTTGTACTTTTGTATAGTTTCTTATTCAACGGGTGCTGAACTACGTGCCTGGAACCGTGGCACGGTAACTTTAGAAAAAGGGGTTTTTAAATATTGGACAGAGCTCAAACTAGAAAAAAAACTACATCTGTGTCTGTGTGCATGAACATGTTCATATTGTTCACCTGTTTGCAGATGTAGCCATGCTGACACGTTGGTTATTGCTCTGGACTGGCTGACGGAACCAATAAAAATGACATGCATTTTACCTAGTCCTTGACAAATGCAAAAAGTTATGATATTTTACGAGATTGTTATTATACCTGTCAAACATTCTGTTCAGCCAAGTTTTTGATGCATATCAGTTTTTGCGTAAAACCTGAGACAATATTCTTGTCTATGGCATTGCAAGGTGTGTAAGTCATTTTTCATGAGCTACACTGTAAACTGGTCATTTATATTCTTGCAGCCATAGTCAAGTAAACTAACCAACTAATATAAAATATCCAGTAAAACAAACTAAACATCTTTCTTACCAACTTACCGCTATTTCAACACTACGAAACAAAATCGTACGAAAAAATCCTTCAAGTATTTCTACAAATACAACAAATATTCTTGAATAAAAAGTTCTTAAACTTGCCCTGAAAAACTACTTATATTTCAGTACTTACCTGAAATACTTCAATTTCAAATTATTAATACAATTGCCTTCCATTATAGAATTATTTATATCTGTTTAGTTTCTTGTCCTGTCCTGGCTAACTTCTTGACTTTGTCTGGTTCAAGTGCACTTGTTCTAACCACGGTTTCCTTAACCGCTCACAGTTTTTATGATCTGACTCAACTGACTTTGTTTTATAGTCGCAGTTAATAAATGCCATAAATATTGTAAGATTTTTTATGTAAAAAAAAATCCAAGTTGACATCAGCTTTCAGAGAAATAGTGTCTCATGCGAACCTCATGAAGTAGCATAATGGACCATAGCACAAACGAACAAAGTCGTTTAAAAAATGACACTTCTTTCTGTCTGACACTTTTTTTTTCTATTCTAAAGTCTTGCTACGCTATACGGTGTACGGTAATCAGATTATTGAGAAATACTCCGAATAGTAACAATGACAGAAGAATGACAATGGCAGGCAGATTGACTTGTTGTGGCGGGAATTCGAATCCGAATATTTTAAAAATTAGATACGATACAAGAAAGAATAAAAGCGATTCTAGCCTTCTGGGTACAAGCTCATGTCATCATCTTGTCAGATATTGCTAATCCGACAGAGAAAAGGAAGCAACCAGTATATCAAGATATTATCTTGGTGACTTCAATTTTAGGAGAAATCCTCTCCTGACGTTATGCGCCCAGCTGAAAAATAATACACAATATAATAATCATGAATTTTCTCGGTGACAGCCAGATGATAATAAATAAATACGTGCAGTATGGTATGGTGATGGCATAGTGGTTTGCAGAAAAGTAGGTTGAGTTTTTGAGTACCAGCTTCCCAAATGACTGATGCGCATTTAATGTGCACTAAATATGAGGACTTTTACTGTTATGATCACTATTTTGGCAGCTTTTTTTCGCAGGAAAATATGTAAGGAGAAAAATCAAGACTATTTTCTATGAAAAAAAAAAATCTGTAAGCGACAGGATGTACGTGTGAATTCCCTCTTCTGGTGCATAATACAAAGCAAGAAATAGAAATTCATAAAATAGAGCATATCTTAGACAAGGCTATTAAATCGTATGTAAATTTGTGTGATGTGATCTATAAAAGAAATGGAATATCATTATGAAAAATGGTGATTTTTTCCACATAGTGGTTTTATGTTCTTCGGATGCTTAAAGATTTTACCCTCTCAAAAAATGTTGTCATGTTGAACATACGTAAAACATGTATAGCTATAGCTGTGTATACTAAAAAGCATGACAAATATTTTTAATTTCAACTTGAGGAAAAAATATTTCGCCAGCTTCAGTTTCTCAGTTTATGTGTAATTCAAAGCCAAGCCACGAATCAGGTAGTAAGCAACATGTAGTCATATTATATTTTGGGTTTAGTTTGTACTTCAATTGCAACATGAAATAAATATTACTTTTTAGCTTACTGGATTGATAAATAGTAAACAAGTAATAATGTTCTTATGTAGGCATGTATAAAATCTTGGTAACGTCAACGAGTTGTAAATGAAATATATTCATGTGTGCTGAATTAGTAAAATCTTATGTAATTCAGAAAAAGAAATTACTGAGTGAGTTGAACTTAATACAATCTCGTAGGGCAAATAGTTGAAATTGAATACAAACAAATATTTTTGGAGGCTCACGTCGTGAGCCAAGTCTTTGTGGGAAATTAAAGAGGTTTTACAAAGTTGCATCATTATGAAATAATACAATTGCTTGGATATTATTATGCAGTAAAAAGATGAGTATGATTTGAATGAATGAACTGTTAATGTTTACAGAGGATGTATTTTGGCAAAAACAAAATTTGGTTTTCATGGTTGCATTTCTGAAAGAGTTAAGGTTATCGCTGTCACTTTAGTTAGGTTAGGTGAATGAGTACAAACATTGAACCGAAAGAAGAGTTACAAGAGTGGCAGGACTAACTTTGCTACTATCAAATAATAAAAAAATATGTACTTAAGAATTACATTTCTTTGTCGATTTATAAAGTACTGGTGTCTAGTGGAAGGGATCTCTGGTGGTCTGTCCGTCCGGCCGTGCTGATATTCGTTAATAGTTAGTACTTTTATGCTCTGAAATTGTTGAACCATGTAGTGAAATACTTTACACTGAAAATGTGTCTGCAAATAAAAATTACAATCATCCTATAAACAGCTGAACAATTTGAAATAGGGAATCATATGAAATGAGAAGCTTAAGCAGTTTGGTACATTTTTTATTAGATTATTTTTTAACTTACAACTGCGTTGGTTTTTTGGTAAATCTTGAGTTTTAAAACTTGGCAAATTTCGCATCGCACTCCTTGTCTCTACCGTTTATCACATCACTTGAATGTGTTGCGTATTTATTTAATCTTAAGGTACATCTACAATGCTGCTCACACGAGTTATCGTGTCATTAATCAGCGAAAAACATGTCAACAACAAGTATGTTGATCCGTCTTTTTTTGCTAATGAATTTATCAAATATTTTTAACCACGCGGCAATACAAAAAGAATAAAATAAAATTGTACGTAATTAGATGTTGATATTTTTATTAAATTCCAGTAAACTTAGAAAACTTGCTATGTGATTATAGGAGACGTAATCTGTCTGTCTTACAGCTAGAAGCCAAAAAACTCTGAAACATATAAACAGGTTTAGTACTTGTATATAATGCATGCATACCTACATATTATGTATACATCTCAAGGATTTAGACTTTGGTCTAGGTCAAGGATCCAAGTTTGGAGTTCATAGAACGCTTTTCTGAATTGATGCTAAAGTGTGAACAACTTAACAGTAATACTCGATAGAAATGTATTACGAGTTAAGCGAATTTTATACTTTTTTGAATGGACAGTGGAACTTAAGATGTGATGTAGGTGATCAAAGAAGTTTTACCTCAGCGCTTATGAAACCTAAGTGAATAGTAATCAAAACTACTTGACGACCCTTTTTTTAAATGTCAATTTCTAAGCAGCCTTTTAGGACACTACATCCAAATCAATGGAACTTGGCTACATTTTGTTAATCCGGTTTATTTATATAAATTTCATGAATGGTTAATGATCATGTTTTATTTTATTTGCTATATACCTACTTGGAATAACCAGAATTTACATTTTTTTACAATCTTGTGTCTTGCTACTTTTTTTTCAAAGGACAGGTAACATGATGCTCCATTTTTTGGGAGAGGTTAGTTATGTAAGCGGCTTGCAATGATGAGGCTCTGAGAGTGTGTTTAATTTATCTCACAAATATATCTGTAAACAGAAGAGAATAACATCAATCACAACTGCAATGAACTTCCTTAGTTTTTTTTAAAAGAAGGTACATTCACGTGCAGTATGCATTACACAGTTTTATTGCACGATTGCGTCATCATCATCAACAACGCAGTGAAAAGTTGTCTTCTATCTGATCTTTTCCCATTTACTCTTTTGTATACTTTTGTATTGAAGTATACGGTATTGTTGCAAAACAAAAAAAATATCTGAATTTCTCTGACCTTGCCATCATCAAGTGCCATATCACATGAAATGTAATCATGTAACAAAGACATTGATCTAATTAGTAATTACTCTTTGCATTGCATCTTTTCATCGTTCATCAATCTAAACCTGATTAATGATGAGGCTAAAGCTAAAGGATTAGCTATGTCTTAATAACAACTTGCCAGAATATTTTTGTCAAATGAGCAGAGATACCCGTTACTTGGGAGTTACTGTTAAGGATGTTGACGACTATCTAGAACGTAGCGGTTAATGACCAGAATTTCAGTTTACATGTAACTAAATACGTGACCGTTATATTCTGGTCGTTGTTGTGCATAAATTCTCTAGTTTGTGCAATAAACTCACTAAGTGGAACTGCCACCACCTATTATTAGAGTCGACGGAAGTATTTATATTTTCAAAATGGAACTGCATCGTAGCTTTTGTAACCCGCCCCGTTTTACACTGCTATTTATCTCAGTTAAATATTCCACATAAAAAAAGAAGTTATTATGAGATCCAAAATAATGCCAAAAAAATAACTACTTGCGTACCAAACCATCATAACTGATGCCAGGCAGGTTATTAGTCCCTTTTTTAACTACTTTAAGGCGTGAATAGAGTCTCGACTTAAACATACTTCCTTACTCTGTCATAAACCGATCTAATGGCATGGCAGCTCATAAACTGTTTGCAAGCTAAAATAAAAGCGCTACCACTGCAGCCACCACAATCCCACGATTTGAAAAAATAGGCTGCATTTTCAATGTTAAATAAATTCGTTGCAAATGTTTTAATAAATACCATTGTTGCTTATTATTTATTACTTATTATACATTACCCGCACATACGCATGTCTACAAGACAAAGGTAAGTAAATACAAGATAAAAAGGTGAGTAAATAGGTAAGAACTAAGAACGGTGGTGTTCAGAAGAAAAAAAAGTTCCGTTAGATTGATTTGATTTTGTTCTACGCATAAATATCAAATGAATGGCTTGTTTGAAGTAGTCGGATTTGAATTAGCTTGGTCACCTGCAATGTTCTTTAAAAATTTGTGTATCCTTCGCAGCTTCGATTTGTTTTTTTTGTGCCTCTGTGCAAAGCAAAGTCATGTTCATAGCTTAGTTGCTGGTTGTTGTCATGTTTTACCTTTTTATAATTACGATAGATGAAATTACAACGCCGGCGGATATTAGGGCTAGATGAAGATTGAAGAAAAAAAAAGTGGTGTACATTATAATCAGGAACATCACGACTAATTGTATGATCAGCAAATAAGCTCGCTAGTCCTCGATCGAACATTTTTTTTATGAATAACGTTTATCCTTTTGTTTTGAGTAGCGTACTAGCGGTGTTTGTGCTTCTGTGTTTAGGCATGCATGCATCATGCCGATGTTGTTACAGATTTACGATGCTTTCATTCTATTATTTTAGTATGCTCGTGAAAACAGAGAAAAGACGGTGATTAGCTATGTACGTGTTTTTTTCTCAGTTTTTATTTACAATTCGCAATTATTAAATGGTTCTTCCTTGCCCAATGTGTCAGTGTGTCATTTTCCTGACGGTTTACATTTTCGTACAATTGTACAATTATCCATTGAATCAAAGAATGGGTATACACATCGGAAAGTAAATCAAAAACTGACATTTACACATTGTGAATAACTTGAAGTACATCTTTCTTTTGAGACAATATCAGAGAAGAAATCAATCGGCTCGATAGAAAGAAAAAAAATCCTGATTTTCTCGATGATGATGTCCTCATTTCGAACCTGATTTTAATCTTCAACAATTTAATTCGTAGAAATCTGTTTAGCATGCATACACACTCATCGTTGCGTAATAATATTATTACAAATCTTGCAATAAAATATTCAGAGTTAAATCTTATTACTTTTCTTGGTCTTGATATATGTGCATGTTTATTTGAATGTCAAAAGTGGAGCATAAAGTCTATTCTTGTAGTTCAAATAATAAAATATTTAAATAGTGTGGTGGAGTTCGTAGTCGGTCTCGGTCATAGTAACAAGTTTGCTTTTTGGTCAATGCTCGCTATTTAATGCTTCTATTCAATGTTTAAAAAGCTTGGCATTTACCTCTACATCTTGGTTCTCTGAAAGAGGACCTTTTAAACAATCAATTATATCTTGCGTGAGAAATATCAAGAAGTTTGGCTGGAGGGTAACTACTAGTTAA
>JAQFZH010004119.1:0-12490 GCA_034695485.1 Entomobrya nivalis | reverse complement strand
AAGCAATGTTTCTTCTTCGTCTTTGGGGTTAATGTTCAACAGAAAGCAAAAGAGTGAGATGACAAGTGTTATGAACTTCAATTCAATATACAGTCATTTTTGTTTCCATGCACACTTCCGCTAAAAGCCGCAATTGGTACTACTAACAAAGGCTAATCATCAAAGGTGTGATTGTGAATATTCATCATGGCACAAGTAAAACAACGATCTAGTCGTTATATGTCATTGCAAAAGCTATTGACAACAGTTAGAGTTATTGATGTGACAACAGTGACGTCACATGAAATTAAAGCACATCTTGAAAGTGCAAACCAGAATTGCAATAAGCTGGAAGAGGCACACGAAAAAATCATCATCACAACAGGTGACGATGATGCTCTTGTTCTCCAAATGGACACATTTGAGTCAACGCAAATCTGTTTTTAAGTGAAATCCGAATTCTAGAAATTGCAAGAGAAAATTGGGGGTTTTACTTCGCATTCCACAACACAAATGAAATTGCCAGACATGTCGCTTCCAGCGTTTGATGGAGGGTATATGGATGGACCTACATTCCAAGATCTGTTCACTGCATTGCATCAATACATAACAACAAGTCACTCTGAGGATCTCATAAACTGCAATACTTGAAATCCTGTGTCAAGGACGAAGCAGCCAGTCAAATTAAATCATTTACAGTAACTGACGCCAATTAAAGAGAACCGGTACTGGAGGAGCGAATGACAACAAAAGGGAGATTGTACATTCCTATATCAATAGTTTACTTTCTCAACCATCATGGAAATCTGAAGCAGTGCTGCAACATATGTTGACAACCACAATTGAGTGTATTTGAAGTCTAAAGGTCATGGGCCGACCTTCAGATCAATGGGATGATGTGGTATAGCTGATCAATAGCTGAGTTTTCGACGATACGTTTTGAAGACAAATTACCGGTTTTTCCATCAACAGTTGTGAATGTTTACTCAAGTGCTAAATTTCTTTTGTTAAGCTACTTGCTGAGTACATTGACACTCGGTTCATACGAGGAATATACAGTTTCTTAGCGATAAAAATTACATTAATATTTGATGCAACATGAACCAAAAATGTAAATATTTGTTAAATATGAAATTACAACTTTCGTAAGATTTGAATCCAAATTGTTTTCGAGATCTCATCAGAAGTGTAAAATACAATTTTACGACCTAGATGACAATTTTTTGAAGCGACGAATGAAGGGGTTAAATTTTGCGGAATAAGGAATAATTCTGACATCGGATGAACCCCGCTTCATATGTAATGTAAACAAGCCACTTAACTAACAATGACAGTTTCCATAACCTACAATATTCAAAGTTTTTCTTCAAAGCGTTTTTAAAGGGTAACTACTGGTTTCTCCATCAACACCTGGAAGTTCTAAGCTCGAGTGTGAGTTTTATGTTTAGCTTCTTCGTGAGCCCAAGTCGAGGCAAATTTCGCCCATGATGGCTTGTAAGTTTCTGGCATGATGACTTAATAGCTGTTTAGGATCATTTACATTAAACGCTAGCTCACCAACCGAAACTGAAATATTCAGAGTTTTCGACGATACGTTTTGAAGCCGAATTACCTGTTCTTCCATCAACACATGCGAATGCTAGTGCTAAATTCATTTTGGTTAGCTACTTGTTGAGTACATTGACCCTCGGTTCCTTGACGGCGACGACGAAAACGACGTTTGACCAACGTCACTTCACCAAAAAATTATTTTTGTGAACGACACTTAACCAAATCCAGATTTTTCACTAACGACGTTTGTCCAAAAAAATATTTATGGTTAACGACACTTCACCAAAACAAAAAAACACGACATTTAGCCACAAAACATATAAGGAAATTACGAAATAAATACAATTACGAACAAAGTTTATGTTGTATATCATTGTTTTCTAGTCATTATATTTTTAGTATACATTATGAAACTATTTAACTTTTTACACTGCCCCCATTTACACATGTATATCGAAAATATTTAACTTTATGCGATAGAAATTTTGTTCCCAAATCGTGAATCATATTCATTACATGAGATGGGATAGAAATGATGTTGTTCTGACAGCTAATATACAGGAGTATTCAAATTCCATTTTTGCAAGTGTCCTTCCTATCTACTTGTTTGTGCCAAATTATGAGCAGCGGATCGATAACAGCATTAGATTGTGTAATTTAGCGACAAAATTTGTTTTCGGTCAAATGTTTGTCTAATGCTGTGTCAAGGAACTTAATTAGTTAGGTTTAATCCTGTTAGGAATCCCACTGCATTGGAACAATAAGCAAGAGTGCGAAACTTGGTATTAGAAGAATGCCGACTTCCAGAGGGATGAAGTCGCTTGTGGTTGTATTGATTGTAATTTGTATTTTTGTTAAACACGACACTTTTTCATGCACATTTTGAACTTATCAAAATTAAGAAAATATTTGGTTAATTGTCGTGAGCCATTTTTATTGCTTTTGGCCAGACGTCGTATGCATATTTTTGTAATTTGGCCAATTGAAGTATCTGAAAAATATTTATTTGGTCAAATGTCGTTCTTCAAGTAGCAAGAAGTAAGTTGATTTTCTTCGAAAAATGCAAATTTGGTACACCGTCGTTTTGGCGAAACGTCGGACAATCTCCTACGAGCAATGTATAAATATTGAAGCTGCATAAGAGTTGTAGCAAAGTAAATTGCACAAGTGCAGTGATTTGGCTTAATGACTGAAATACATACCATGTTAATGATACGAACATCTATCATTTGTTCTCACAAGAATGTTCAAGTAGTATTCATTATATTATGCGCTCTGTTGTACCTGATATATTTATATAGTTAGTTATATGACCGAGCAGCTTTTTCTGAAACATGTCCTGCTCTGTACAAAACAGCTAGCATTACTAATCAAATTTGGCGACAGCATTAAGCGCCTAAACGGAACAAAAGCTTTATCTGATATAAACTTCAATCTTGCCTTTCCTAAGTTATATCATTTCAGTGAAACTTTTTGCCATTTTATATTCATGCAGTGGCTAAACTACGGTAGGCCCGGCCCGGGAAGCCCTTTTTTCAATTAATTATTCAATTTCTTACAGACTTCCAAATGCAAACGAATATAACATATTATAGTTAATAAATAATCGATGTAAAAAGTAGGTTAGAAAGAAATCGTACAAAAATAAATCTTTGTATAAAATGACATTAAAAGAGCACCAATAATAATTTTACATTTGATTTGCTTAAATATTTGATACAAAGAAGTAAATCTTACACATCAATCCCAAATTTTTACGCTGAAAACATTTATACCTGTAAGATTGGACGACGTAAATAATAAAGTTTAAATCAAATTAAAGAATTTAATTGTTCTAACGTCAAATTATAACCCAAAATTGAATACGAATCAGTAGTGAAATACTAAAAATCTTATTCCAATAGAAACCTCATACAATTTTTATGAAAACTGACTAAGAATATTTTAAAAGTCGAATACAGGTTGTTTAAAAACCGAATACAAAATCGTTAAATCTAATAAGGGTTTTTTAGACATCAAATAAAGATTCGTTAGAAATCTAATCTGGATTTGTTAGAAATCCGTCAAGAATTGTTTAAAAATCGAATACGAAATCGTTTTTAGAAAATGAAGACGGATTCGTTAGAAATCGAAAACGTATTGGTTAAAAATAATACACTGAGTCGTTAGAAATCGAAGACGTATTGGTCAAAAATAATACACTGAGTCGTTAAAAAAACGAATACAAAGTTAATAGAACATAATTTGATATAAGAATATGAGCAAGAACACCTTGAGCACGAATGTCTTCGAAATTAAATAAGAATTCATTGTTAATATAATCGGATAAACAATACTTACAAATCAAGCTCTTTCAAATCGAACGAACGATATTTAGAAATCCAATAACCTTTCTGTAAAAATCGAATCAAGAAATCGTTTAAATCGATTAATGAAACGGTCTGAAGTAATCGAATGAGCCAACTTGAATTATTTAATTTTTGAAATTAACAAACTAACTGTAGAAATCGACTTCACCTGCTTAGATATTGACTTACCTTAGTTTTAAAAGTCGAATTAAAAGTTCTTGTAGGAAATCGCATTGTCTTTAGGTTTGTAAGTGAAAATACTTCTGAAATTCCAAAAACAAATTAGATTAAAATTTATACGTTCTTTACTAATTGAATTGAATTACTATACATTACACACTACTCCAACCAATCCACTTGTCACGAAAGTGGATTGGTTGGAGTAGTGTGTAATGTTTTGGTTTGAAAGCAGCGGTATTTTTGCGAAATTTGGTACTGTGCATCAGTTGAATCTTGATTGGTGTTTGCAAATACCTGAATTAAACGCGAACAAACGGTTCGTTTTGGCAATTTTTTTTGAGTATATCTGTCCAAATATTGTGTGTCTTGCGGAAGAGAGAGAGTGGATTGGTTGGAGTTGTGTGTAATGTTTTGGTTTGAAATTGGCGAAGGCAGCGGTATTTTTGCGAAATTTGGTGCTGTTCATCAGTTGAAACTTGATTGGTGTTTGTAATATATTGTATTAAATGCAAACAAACGATTCATTTCCAAAAGATCTCGTTCAAAAATATCCTGGTTAAACGATTCTGGTCCTAAACGATATAGGCCTAAATAGGTACCTGCCTAAATAGGTCCCGTCCAAAATATCACGTCAAAAAATACAGCCAAGTGTTTTTTGAGTCGGAGATGAGAATGGACAGCCACGTCGTCATGATCGCTCTTACAGCGGATTTAATAGTATTTAGTTAAATAACGTAGGGTTTAACATGAGGATTAGCATGTAATAAATTAACGGTTATTTTAGAATGGGGTTTAGAATTGGGTTAATCATTTGGTTGCAATTAAAATTGGGTATTGTATATGGTTTAGCATTTTGTTTAGCATTGCATTAAACATCTAGTTAATTAACATTAGTTTAGCAATTGCTTGAATTAATACTTTGAATCACCTAAAGACAACCTTAACAACAAGAATCGAAATACAGATACAAAATGGTATATAAGTATATGTAGTTAAAGTTAATCAAATGTTATCTCAAAAAAGTGAATAAAAAAATAGAAAACTGATTGTGAAAAATTTAATGTAAGCATGAATGCATGAGTATAATATTTCGTGAAGAAACAAAACTATTGTGAACAAGAAAAACACTACCTTACAACTTTGCGAAAATGTAAATGTATCTTGTCTTTCGAACTGACAATTACAGCTATATTTTTAGGAATGCAGTGTATGAAGAAATGATGTTTTAATGAGTTTCATTTTAAAGTAAGGTAGCCCGAATAATTTTAGATCTATTTTAATGCACATCTAATATGTACATTTGCTGTCAAAAAAACAAATAAATGAGCACAATTGACACAAATAAAACTTGAGAAGACATGTAGGAAAAAGTTTTTATTATTACCAATTCGAAATAAATTATTTTTCATAAAAGTTATACATTCGTTATATTTATTATACTCTACAAATTTTGTTGCAGCTACTTTCGAAACTCGTATACCTTAAAGCAAAATTTTGTCCACAATCAACAATTAATAAATTACACAATACTTTTTTTCTAATTTCAATATACTTAAGCTAACACCCAAATGCATTTCCCACGTCATCAATATCATCATCCCATGCCTTTCTAAACTTTCTACAAGCTACTCTCAGTCTTCTCACCCAGTCCGCCACTTTATTGATGATATCAGGAAGAAACACGATAATCATGGCAACAGTAACTATACCAATAAATGCAAAAGGATGAGCTGCAATAACACCACAAATGCTGTTTAGTATTGATGATCCCATGCTCAAAAGTGCTGCTACTTGTGGTAAATGGGCACACCCTTGAAGCAGGGCAACCATAGCTTTAATTGTGGTAACAGCATCCAGAATAGGAATTAGCATCTTATCACTCTTCTTTGTTCACTGGTGGCAAGGCTCCCAATCTTTCCAAATTTTCGACTGGAGCAGTAATGGCAAATTTTAAATTTGCTAAAGATGCAATTAATCTAGCAAACCAGCTGTCAACTGAACCTCCAGCACCTTGTCCAAGAATTGCAGTGATAAGCCCTACAACGTTTGCTCGAAATGAATCCATGGAACAACAAGACATCAACTGTAATAAAAAGATAATAAGAAGTTTATTTTATGTCTAAATAGATAAGGTACCACCTATAGATTTAAAAAGGTAACGGTTAAAAATGACAAAAAAAAAATATTTTAAAAACTTACCATATATTGCAAATTTTATATTGGTTAGATGTCTGATGATATAATACAACTTCAAGTGTTGCTCTGACCAGCATTCAAAATATTCTGGTTGATTCCTCAGTCTCGAGCAGGCTATTTATACCATTACACCTAGAGCATAAGACGATTGATAAAAATTCGTTTAGCTTGGATTTTTAAGTAACGTCAACCCGACGTTGAATTTCAGCAGTTTGTATACACAGCGTATTGCCACCCATGTATGTCTTTTCCTCTTTTCACAGTTGTACATTATAAAGTTACATCAAACAGTATGAATTTTCATCAAAAGAGACACATATAAAAGCTTGCAGGTAAATTGCAAAGCACAAACGAGTTTTAGTAAGCTATAAGAAAAGTGCGGCTTGAGTAATATCCTCCTTTCCTCGTTTTTTTAAAGAACTAATAAAGATAAGCTATGTGTCCATAGTCCACACTTCATACATGACACTCAACAAACAAGCAGCAGCATCAGTATACGTTGTGGGCAAGTCAAGCTACAACTTATTTCTTATTCACATAAGCATTACACAAAACAAGGTTCAGTGTCTTAAACAAGCTTGTGGGAGTACACTATGCCCAAATGATGATGGTTACGTTTTTGTAAAATGTGTAACATGTATAAGTAATAAGTACGTAATAGTATCTCGCGATTTGATTTTTGATTTTTCGAATAATATGTATATTTACACTAATATGATTTTTTTATCTGAATTTTCGGTTTTATTATTATAAAATCATGTTTTTTCATGCATTCATTTCATTCCAGTACGGAAACCATACACCTGCACCAAAAAATTTAAATATCAAAAAGAAAAAAGCGGCGAGTTGTTATGTATTTGTCTTGTACTTTGATGTGTATCAAGTACACATTTTTCGTTTCAGACCGGGCACTACTAGTTTGGCATAAACTGTCATCTTCAAATGTGGCAATAATTGTTGAGGATTTTCCAGCACCGGTTATTCCAGCTAGATGAATCATAACAGAATCCAGTGGCCTACCGATTTTTAATGCGTTACCACTGCAAAGATGAATTGTTCGTTGTTTTTCCGTTAGACAAGTTTGTCGTGTATTTATTGTTGGGACTTGGTCAACAAACTTTTTCAACGTCTTCGGAGAATAATGGGTCTTTCCCCAATTGGTACAGAAACGAACGTCTCCATTTTAATAAAACTAAATATCAAAATAAGTCTAAAGCATTTTAGTACGGAGTCCGCCAAAAATTGGTTAATTTTTATCACAAGTGAAGAAAGAGGCTTCATTGAAGGAGGTAGGCGGCCTTTAAAATTTGTTGACTATCGTTAAAAATGTAAACAGTGAAAAATAACAATCGAACATAAGTCAACAAATTGAATGGCTGCGGAAATAAATAACTGTTAATATTTCGCCTATGAGGAGTACTTATGAAAGTAATGATAAAAATAATTTTTATAGGGTTATTGTTTTGTTCTATTGAAAATACTTTAATACTAAATGCTGAATGATAATTCTATCGAATGTACAAAACATGTATTGATTTAGAAATGTCTTCACTTAAATCATATTAGCAAAGATTTTTTGCCTTAATGTTACGAAAGATTATAGAACATATTAATAAGTACACACTTTGGAATCATAACTAAATTATTACCAGTAGATGAATAATTGTTCGGCTAAAACTAATAAAAGTATTACTGCAAAGATGAATTGTTCGTTGTTTTTCCGTTAGACAAGTTTGTCGTGTATTTCTTATTGGGAATTGGTCAACAAACTTGTTCAACCTCTTCGGAAGAATAACTGGTCTTTCCCCAAATGGCACATAAACAGACGTCTCCATTGTAATCAACCTAAAGTATTGTTTACTAATATTTGAATATAACCACGTTAATTCAGTGCTGAACACTTTATCGGAAATATTTAACTTATGAAAATGCTTATTTCAAAAATATTTAACTTGTGAAATCGTCCTTTTTATTTTATAAGTGATTTGGTTTTAGTTGCCAGTAAAATGCGCTCCTTCATGTACAAAAGTCAATTTCCCTACGTAAAGCTGAGTATAGATCGGGAAAGAAATTTGGATGCAGTAAACTTTTATCGTTCAGAAAATACGTAGTAATGGTTACTTCTTTCTTACGGGCTAAGAGATAACCTGTTTTCATAACATGAGTCACTCGAAAATAACTCAAATGTATTAAGGTCATTACAAATAAAATACCTAACAAATGTAAGAAGAAAAGGATCAGACTGCGTTTTTGTACAGGACTATTTTTGAATCAGTAGATCATCTTAATAAAACTTGATTGAATTTTAGCTTTGTAAATAATTTGTGAAGAGTGGTAGCGTACAATTTAAACTATGAGAAACCAAGCACACGAAATTATAATATAAGTGTGTGTTCTTCAAAGAATGCGGCATTTTATACCAATAACGAACGTATCATGCAGTTTGTGGCATGCATAAATATATCTGTTTACATATGTATATATGTTCATTGTTGTCACTGAGGAATACTTTGGAGATTCGCAAAAGTGAAATTTGTCTGTTGGGATGAGTAACATTAATAAAGAAATAAACAATTTGACTTGGCAAAAAAAAATATTTAAAAATCAACTACAGTATAAATGTCTTACTCACCAGATTAAACAACCTTGGCAAAATAAAAGGAGTCAGTAATAAAACTGCTCAGCTATCTGAATTTTTTGTCGGCTATATGTGTTTAGGTTAGCTTGAGAATGCATGATGCAACATTAAACCTCATCGCATGGTGAAACGTTTTTGGTGTTCTTGTGCAAATAAAACTATTTCCATAGCGAAACATATACCTAACATTTAATCGAATCTAGTCGGTATCTTGGCAGCACAAATTCTTTTGCTTGTCTAACATAAAATAAACAATAAAATATGCACAAGGCTTTAACCAGTTTGTATTTATTCACTTACTGTCCATGTTTTCATGGCAATTTGTTGTAAAGCTTCAAGTCTAGTTCTCTATTATGGCAGGCATTAATGTATCACTTTTTCAAAGTCATGCTCATATTACCTTTTCAGAAGTTTAAATGTATTCGTACATAAATTGAGATAAGATTTCTATGTTATAA
Organism: Entomobrya nivalis; assembly: GCA_034695485.1. Classification (NCBI taxonomy): domain Eukaryota; kingdom Metazoa; phylum Arthropoda; class Collembola; order Entomobryomorpha; family Entomobryidae; genus Entomobrya; species Entomobrya nivalis. The sequence continues at coordinate 3,140 of JAQFZH010004119.1, read as the reverse complement.
AACAAGAATAATAAAACAAGAATTTAGATTGCAGACCATTGTGTCTAAAAGAGAACTAAGATATCTAATTGGACACGTGGTAATAGACAGTAATAAGCAATACAAATAGTTTTTGATCTTTGGTTTTAAATAAAATTAATTTGGTCAATTTCTGTTCTCGGTGAATAAAAATTATTATTATCATTTACATTGTTTGCAGCGCAGCAGTACTGTACTCATAAATGCACTCGATAAAACCTTTGTTCAAATATAACACATAAATGGTCAAGAATGAATGAAAGTGTGCTGTGATGCATATTGTATAGCACTTTTAGCAGCTACTGCTCAGCTGAAAACAAACCAAGCCGGAAAAAAATTGTACCGTGAACAAAAACAAGAACAGCTGATGATGAGCCGCTTGTTGTTGTGCATTTGTACTTGTACACGACTTTGCTTTAGTCAAGTTGAGGGCTGTCTTACTCGATTAAAACTATATTTAAAAATAAATTAGTTAAGCAAAATGCCAGTGACACGTAAAAGTAGTTATTCAGTTTATTCACAAGCTTGTTCAGTTTGTAAAGAAGAATTTTTTGGAAGAAGTGATTGGCTTAATCATTTACCTGGACAAGATCATCAGAAATTAGCGAGAGAGGAATGTCTGAAAATTTGGAATAGTGACTTGAGGAAATCTTGCTTGATAATTTTTACATCTGAGTCATTGACTAGTTGTAATGCTCTTGGAATTTTAGAACACTTTAGTAGTTCAATTAATAATGCAGATTGTGTCGCAATGGTAACTGATTTTATTTGGTGGGAGGATCGACCAAAAATTGGGATTTTACAGTTTGAAAGCAGGTACGTAATAAATAGAATCAAACTTCCAAATTTTTATTACTTTAGGTGGTCATATTAAGTAATTCGGTTTTTAATTAACTAGAGAGAAAGCTAAACAGATGCTCAAGACTTCAGGATGCAGAAATTCCCAAAAAGTTCAAATAGGAGACTTCCACTGGGTCCAGGCAAAAATTGGTGCAAAACTATTTGAACTAGAATGTAATATGAACAAATATATTGCAAAAATTTGATATTTTATTTTTAAACCTATAATTATTGGCCTAAACATCGTCTGTATTTTATTTCAAGGGGATGCAATTCGGCCACCAGTGGAACTCAATGTAAACGAAATTTCACCAAATAAGAAACGCAAACTTGATGAAAATGTTTCTCCACAAACAAGTGGTCCTACACCAAATCCTGTTATCAGACCGTTATCGACAGCGAACTCCGTGAAGTCCCCTCCATTTCCCATCACCGCAACATCACATCCACTCCAATTTGACTATTTGTCCATTCAAAATACTGTACTTGTTCCACGAATCCCAACAACAAATAGTCCAATGGAAAAACAAGTTTGTCGATTATTGGAATATCTTTGTCAATTTGACCCCCGCTGTAAGCCACTCATAAATTTGGCTACATATTGGGTAACCTTAAATTCCATCAATATTTCTGGAGAAGGAGATCCGAAGAGTTCCACGGAACTGCCACCACATCACACGATTCAGTGGCTTGTTATGTTTTACTTTTGCTACAAGAGATACATACCTACACCCAGGGAAATTTTGAAGAAAACATCAAGAAATGTTTCAGAAGATGGGATTACGGATACAAATATTGATTTTCAGTGTGACCCCGCCTATGTTGAGGAATGGAAGTTACAAAAAGGAAATAGTCTGCACTCGATGGACAAATTGAGTGACGAATTTGTTTTGAATATAATTAAACTTTTTCGGGATTTCTTGAGTCACTCTGTGGGTACTTGTGGTGGAAAGGAAGTGGAGAAAGTGATTAACACACACGATGGCAAGTCAATTAGCGTTAGTGCGTTGCTCAACACCAACTACTCTAATATGCACAAAAGTAGGAGATCTTCTAGATGGCAAAAATTGATGTCCCTTGAGGAAGTGGACATGTTAAAAACCGCTGTTCTTCAGATAAAATCGTCAAACAAGTTTTTTGGATTGTACATGACTAACCCGTTTCTCTTCAGTCAAAATATTTCATTAGCGAAGGATATCAAAATAAGTCTAAAGCATTTTAGTACGGAGTCCGTAAAAATTGGTTTATTTTTATCACAAGTGAAGAAAATTGGTGTGGAGGCTTCATTGGAGGAGGTTGGAGGCCTTAAAAATTTGTTGACAGTTGCTAATAAAAATTAAATATTAAAAACAATTAACACGTCGGTTAACAAATTAAATGGCTGCGGGAATAAATATATCATTTAGCTGATGTAAAGTAATTTTGGTAAAAGTAAATGATAAAGAGGATTCCTCCAATGTTTAACAATTGAAAACAAACGTAATGTTGTTCGAACAGGTTCTGGAATAAACACAGATTAATTACATTTTATTGCATAAACACAGAATGTAATTGCCACTAAATTGTAAAAAAACAAGAGAATTGGCTGAGTATATTTAAAAGTGTATCATATTATTGTTCTGTAATATGACACTTTCGTACGAAGTGCAATCTTAATGCTAAACGATAATTGTATCGAATGTATCAAACATGTATCAATTATAATAAATTTATTACTTAGATTTACGCTTGAATTTAATCATTTAGAAATTTCTTTATTCTTACTTATCATATTAACAGAGATTCTAGGCCTTATTTTACAAAAAAAAACATTTAGTAATGACAAAACTTGGAATCTTTAAATTAAATTATTTAAGATGAATGAATACTTAAGATGAATACCCATAAAACTAAGAAAATCAAATTCAACCTTGAAAAAAAAGTTTATTTTTAGACACTCGTTAAATTTTCCTATTAAGCTTAACAAATTTAATCACTAAATGTTTGCTGCCAAACAATTACCAGAAAAACATTTTTTAGAATTACATACTAAAATCAGCCCCTTACATAAAATTAGTACAAATTTTTGGATTTCAACTTAAGGTAACGTAAGGTTGAACTTTTGGTAACTACATAAATAGCTATCGACTAAAAATGTAAGTATTTCTTCCCTTTTCAGGTAAATTGTAAAAAGGAAGCACGCAAGTAGATTTTTTTTCCAATACCATGTGAAGAGATAATGATGTGTTAGGTGGGTTTTGGTAAATATGAGGTGGTGTGCATTTGGATATGCAGGCGAAATA
>JAQFZH010004118.1:0-12491 GCA_034695485.1 Entomobrya nivalis | reverse complement strand
CAGACATCCAGACATCCAGACAGACAGACAGACTACTTCTCCCCTATCATCCATCGATCTTATAAAGTACCATTCTGGCACTTAATAAATGCTGATCTAATTGGGCTTGAGATTGAGAAACCACAAAAATATATTACCAATCCCAAATAATTTAATTAAGTTTCGCATTATATAAGCTTATTAGAATTTTAAAATTTGCGGTAAGCCGTATGCAAATAAAGACACTAATGTATTGCTCAATTATATGTTTTCCTGGTTATGTGGTACTTTAAACTAATTTGTTTGCATAAAAGCTTAAAAGAAGTAAATAATTAATATGTTAATGTATGTTTTTGTCTCACGTTGCTTTGGAAGCAGGCAGAAGCTTGTGAAACCATACAAATATCAAAGTACCCAAATGGTTATATAAAAGGATTAATGAGATTGTGTTTGATGGTCAGCACTACGAGTCAAACAAAATGGAAGGCGTTGGAAGTACACTAACTCGTATGCAATACACTGCTTTTACACCAAAGAAAAAATACAGTTAAAACTCAGAGCATGTATGCAGATCACGATTTCTGGAGTCTTAAGTATAATTGCTAACACATATTTTGATGCTGTCCATAAGTATGCTGCTGTGGTAATATAAACTCGTGTTCATGTAAGAATAAAGACTACTTTCCCAATGTCAGGAAACTTTACGGAATATATTCAATAAATTTCATTACATCGCATACATTTATCGTGAGACATAAAATGTATAAATATTCTAACAACAAAATGTTTTACTGGTTTTATTTTTAGTACGTTTTCTAGAAATAAATATATTTCCCACGCCCTACAAAATATAAAGAAGCAACATTAAAATATTTTGGTGCAATTATGGACAGCAATGTAAGCGTTCCAGCTCATTTTTATCACTTGGAAAATAAAATGAACGCAGCGATACGCAGGCTACCCAGTTTGCGGCGTAATATGTCTGAAATGGTAGAAAATTCTGCTGTTTTTTGTTTCGCCAATTTTGGTTTTTGGTATGCCAATATGGGGTGTGCAAAGTAAAAGTGACTTGTTGAGACTTCAGAGAAAACTGGATAAGGTTTTAGTGATATATGAGTTGAATGATTATAGGAAAAACAAACACAAGACTGTTGACATAACAATATATTATAGAAAATTTGTACATACACTATAATAGAAACGCTAAAAATGTATGCTTGTAAAATTCGTGTATAAGTTTATGGACAATAACATATTTGATGGCTGGTTTCAGAAAACATCTACGGCAACCACGCAATAGCCAAAACTTCAATACATTCAACACAGTTCAACGATATTCCAGAGAAGAACCAGGTGTAATATTAAAAACGAATGGAATATGTTTATAGCTGACAAAAAGGTTTATATAAGCAATGATTTACCAAATTTGAATATATTTGATGTAATTAAGGATTTAAGAATTAAGATTTAAGGATTACAAATATAAATGTATTTAAATATTAAATGTATGACTTTGAACACAAATTGAATAATACCTAATAATAAATGATTAGTTACTATTTTATGGCTGCGAAACTATTGTTTGAATGCCAGTGATTCTGAAATTGTATTGTTATTATATGTCATCAGTTATGTTGTACCACCATAACCGGTTCAATAAATCAGTACTAAATACCCAATAAACTAAGGTTTTTAAACATAAGCTAACTGAAAATTTTGTACAAAATAAACTTCTCGATATGGCAAATATGTTGGAACTCGACTTAGCCTTACGTTAGATAATTATTAAAACCTTAGTGACATTCAAACCATGGTCGAAACCAACAGACCTTATATTTTCAATAATTATCGAAATATATGTGTAACCATGCATAAGTTATAAAATCTGTGTCGTTTTGCATTAAAACAAAACTGTTTAAATTTTAAGAAAGAAAAATCGTTATGAGTCAAACACTCGATTATAAACACCTGGATAGAAACAGCCAGAAACCCAGAAATGTACTTGGTTCCTTCTAAATAAACTGCAAATGGTATGGGCTCAAATGTATGTGATACAATATCATCCGTACCCAAAGCCGAGACATAACTTGTTTCTGAAAATCCTTTTAGGTTAGCCTTTAGGGTAGGATAAAGATAAACTAAATCCTCTAAGGTAGTTTTTTTGACAATAAAAACGTCATTCTTTTCCCAAAGACTTCTTATCCCTAATTCTGACAAAGCTTGTAAGCCCTTCATAACTAAACATGTAACCGTGCCTCCTACTCTACTTACCCAAAAATATTGCTTGACCGACTCCTGAATATTATCAATTTTTGATATCGTCATTTTGGCTTGAAGGTGATCTAAGCCATTTTTTATGATTTGGAGGCTATTCACCCTGTTTACCAAAACCACGTGTTGAGTGTTTAAACTCATATTTTCATTCCAAACCAACTCTGCAGTTTGAGCCCACTTGCTCAATGAATAAATAATTTCTGCGTAAGCGTTTGCCACACACTTCCAATTATCAGCAAATTCCGGCTGCTTGTCTAAGATGCTGGTTTTTCTCACTATAAACTCTGGCATACAAGTTAAAAATTTGCCATTTGGAAATAAAAATCAGTGGTATATTTTTCCCATGAGGACTTTATCATCTCGCTTGTTGATGTAGGAAAGCTGGTATTTTCTTGAAAAATATTGGTGGAAAATACAGCCGCTTTGTACCCATTATTTGCGTACATACAACCAAAGCCACAAAAGTATAAAATTAAATTCTCCAAGTAGTAGTTCGTTCCACGTGTGTCGTTGGAGCTTGTTGGCTGATCAATCAGATTTTTGGTAACGACAAACATGTTACTAAACAGTTGTCCAACAAAACATTTATATTTATGCCTAATAATGTTTGTAAATGTAAGTATACTAGACATTCAAATGACAGCAATCCCAACTAGCAACCAAGCTGAGGAAGAATAAGGTTCAAAATAAACGTCGTTTAAAGTAATATTGGCATAAAATGATGCTGACATAAATCCCAATTCCTTTTGAACTGTACCGTCCGACACCCAAGTTTTCACAAGCCTAATATGGAAACTAGTCGTGATTCATAATTTTGCTGAACGGTTTGTAAGAATGTATTACAAAATGACTATAAGATTAATCTCGCATACTGAATGCACTTGTGATCATATTAATACCATTGTGCAGTGATTTGTAAAGTATTTTAAGTCGTCAAATTTTTCCAAGGCTTTAGTTCCTTGAACCTCAAAATTTTCTTCGGCGTTTGCACTTATATGAGAAAACACTAATAATACGACACAAATTACATTAAAAGCTTGATCCATTTTAAGAGAGATATATTTTGTGATCTTGTACAGTTTAATTAATAATTCGACAAACTTTGCACAAACACTTAATTTTTAAAATTGGTTTTGTTCAGAATGCTTTAAACTGAATACTTTAAAGTTCTGATGAGTTTGTTCACAAAACTGTATTTTGATTGGTCTTTTTGTTTCTAAAGGAGGTAAAAATTGGCTTTATATTTTAAAATAGTAGTAAATGCTACGCTTTAGTCGCGATTTGTTTGAAACAATTCGCACAGCTTTAATAATTTGTAAATTTGCAATATTTTCGTTAGGATTATTAAAATTACGAACTGATTAGGTTAAGTTGGAAAGAATTTTCTAGCGACAATTTGTGAAACTGTAACTACAGTAATACTTTTTTTATAAATTTCAAAATACTGTTGAACGAAAGTTCTTATATGTGTAGACGGACGGATTCGATATAAATATATTCCAAGCTAAATTTTTGAGTTACTAAATTCAATTTAAATTACAGGAAACTGTTTAGGAAACATGCTGTTTTTAACATATATTTTAATGTTTGTTGACCAGGACTAGATCTAATAAAATCAACGACAAAACAACACTCACAGATATTTTGCTAATCTACATAATTTGTTAATTGGTACCCGTAAATAAAATTGATTAATTTAAAAGCATCTTGTAAATCAACTAATGGATCTTGTTTGCATGAATGACTTAAAGTAATAAGAAATTAGAATTTAATCCAGATAAATATTACCCCGACTTATGTAACCGACGACAACAAGTTACAAAACCACATTTCCAAAGACGTCATTATGCTCCGTTTATAAACAAGTAGACATTGTACTGGAGCGCTTATTAATAAAGCTTGTATGTAGCTCTAAACATAACTCTTCATTAATTAGTCGTTAAAATATTGTTAATTTTAGGTTCATTGTTTTTCGTCAAAAAGGTTTAATTTACCACAACAATGACAAAACTATAAGTTTCATTTGTATAGTTGTGAAAATTTGTAGGTAGCACTGAGGATAAAATATTATGCTTGATTTGTGTCGGATATAATACTACTTTCAAACAAACTAAAGAAATCAAAACAAGAAATTTCGAATACAGATATCTTTGAGATTTACGTCGATAAATGGCGTATACAAATGGGGAAAGTACTTTAATGTACATTGAACAACAAACGTGACGTCTTTGCTTATGTTTTTATATTGTGAGGTTTTCTCTGGAATATCTAAATCAGCAAAATAACGCATACTAAACAGTTTAAAAATGCTTGGCTTACACTGAAACTGTCCGGATAGTACAACCTATGTAAGAACAGAAAGAGTCAGAGACGACCTTCTCTTTAAGTTAAGCTGACTTTTTAGCGATCCTATATTTAGTAATGCAGGTTATGGAGGTTTCAAAATTCGAGGTGGTTATATATGAACTGACGATGAGTGATATGATAGTTATACCTGTTGACTAATTAATATGTTCCAGAAAAGCGGCGGTTTTTTTCTTAATTATATCTTATTTTTTAATTAGCGGCTCACATAATCAGATCAGGCCCGTTGTTACTATATTGGTATTAAAAAGACGGAACAACTCGTTAGCGAGAAGTCGCAAGATTTAATCAGAAAAACTCTCGCTTCAATCGTTTCGAATTTCTGGATCATAAACGACCGCTTTTATTGAATAAGAAATTGATAGCTCGCTTTCGGGCTTCCAAAAATTTTACTTAAAGGGTGATCGTGACTGTGATAACAAATGCTTCCAATAGTTCTCAATATTCTTGTTAACATTTAAACATCATTAGGGTAGGATATATGGTGATGTGATAATCTTTAAGATCAATCCAAAATATTAATTAAATAGAGCTCGCTGTGAAACCTATGGGAAATCCATATTACGAAAGCAATGGAAGACGTAAGTGTATTCATAAGCATTGGAAAGGTTACGACTTTTTTATGGTCATCAAAAAAGAATTTCTGTGGCTTTACGGAGTTCTGTGACAAGACAAGTAGTATAAAAGCTGATGTCGAAAAGCTATTCAAAGTAATTCGTTTTTTATCTTCACAGTTTTTGTCGTTTTGCAGTTGTATCAAATCCACCAAGTATTCATCTTTAAATTGCAAGAATTACTTACAATTGTACAATTAAACATACAATTTGTTTTAAGAAATTTAGAGCTTTAAAAGCAAAGGACAATTTTAACCCCAACAACAATTCAATCAAAGCCAATCAACAAATCATGAAGCTTTCAATGAAAGTCAATAAAATTTTACAAATATTGATAGATTTCACCTGTCCATTTCTAATACGTTGGGGCGACAAAACCCTTCAATGGGTGATAAATAAAAAATCAACTTTAACCTTTTGGGGAATTTTTACATGGAAAATTTTGTTTCTGAAGTTTATAATAATCTTAGCAGTATACGATTTTCAAGCAAACACTATAAAAGCTTTACAGGAATCCATCACAGTTTTGTTTATTGCACAAATGGCCATCGGGACAAGTTTAATTACAGATTTATTGATTTTTAAACTTGGCAGCGCTTTGGTTATCAGCAGCAACTGGTGTTACTTGAAAGAAAGTGAACATCTGACCAACTACAAAATCGGTAATTCTCTAAAACTATTTAAATTTATTGGTCTACTTCTAACCTTTTCAAATTATTCAAACACACAGTTGGAATATCATACGATACCATCTTTGGATACACTACACTTATTGTAGCTACTTGGTTAACACTTCTACCTGCGGCTCCGTTTACTTTTATCATGGCCACGTCAACTTTTTGTCAATTTACACTTTCTGGAGAAACAATTTTTCTGAAAGTATTGAGAATTTGCTACTACATATACGGTATTCATATTGGGCAAGTGATTGCAACTTGTTTGAGGTCGGGTGCACTTTTGGTATTGCACAACTTATATTGCCGTTATGTTCTCATGACCAAAATGCTCTCAAAAGGATTTAGAATGGACATCAAATTATACAATGAGCTCAAAATTGTATCAGCAGTTTTAAATGAATTTGAAGTATTAGCGAGCACCGTGCTATTGAGCTGTGTATTTAGTTGCATAGTTATGACAGCAGGATCGATTTACATTGGTTTAGCACTCGATGATATTACAGTCTGTTTTGCCCCAATATTCTGCACATGTTTTGGGGTTGCATTTTTAAAACTGATGTTTCTAGCTGGATGTGGATACTACAGCATGTCATTTGAGTTAAAATCGAGATGGGGACTGAGTGCTTTGTCGAATAAAACCTCGGTTGGAAGCCAGCGCTATTTAGACAAGGTAATCAAAAGTTTAAAACCCATTACAATACCAGCTGGGAATGTTGGAATAATTGATAAGGATATTAAAATGAACTTCATGGATAATACTTTGCAATATGTTGTCACTTGCTTTTTAATGCTAAAAGACCATTTTAAGGATTAATATTTTTAAATACAAAAATGAAAACGATCCAAATTAATCAAAAATAATGCGGAACGAATGTTTTAAAGGAAAGTTACAGCTGTGGCATATTATATCAGCATGACTAGAGAAAACTCATACAACTTTTTCCTAATTTGTGTGTCTGAAATGAGTCTAAAAACGGCCAAGCGGAGTAAGGTTTACGAAGAACTATTTGACAATGAATGTTCATATATTTTTAATTTCTCTTAAAGGTAACCAAAATACTTGTAGATTTTAAGAAGGTACGGAAAAATAACGTAACAAACTAATATTTCAGGTTTAAATTAAATAAATGTAAAATTTGGTAATATTTTTGAGTAATGTTTAATTTTAAGAAATAAGATGCTGAAATGTAAAATGTTTGTGAAGTAACGAAAAAAATATATAAAAATTATCGAGTGGCGGTTGGGTCGAATAGGTACAAAGCTGCTTTGGCATGTACGTTTTACAGATTCGATTCATGTCCACTACCATGAGGAGACTGTGATCAAGGAAGAAAGGAAGTTCAGGTCAGCCATGACTGGATTTTATACCTGTGAAGTGCTGAGTGCCTGAGGTTGTTTTGGAGGCAATGTACAAGGCCAATACCAGAATCAAACATCTTTAGAAAAACTATCTTGAGACAAATCATGGAAGTCCATTTGAAAAATTTACGGTGTATTGTCGTTTTACAAAAAAGGAAGTGAATGCTCCAAACATTAGGTAATAGGTAATTTAATAGGCAAGGCGAGCAAAACAATTTTGCGGTTTTGCCAATATCTCAAAATCGTAATGACATGGAAGTGTTCTGTGCTAAATGTATTGAGTTCCTGATATTTGACCATTATTTTATTCAGCTTTTAAATCTTATCATCTTCATACAAACACATACATTACCAGAATAATTAGCATTAAAAATATCTAGGAATCATGATTGGAATCTACTTATCAAAATAAGCCTTTTTGATAAAGTTGTTTCAATAATATAATGTTAACAAAAGTTAACGCCTGTTTGAATTTTAGATATGCATATCTATACCCACAAATCAAATGCAACAAAGGCATCAATTTGAACATTTTTTTCCCTGCCCATGTAAAACATTTTTGTGGTGTATGTAAATACCCACATGAAGTGCTAATATGTTAATATTCAAAATAATATTGATTAGGTTAAATGATAAGACTTGCTAGCTTAATGATTAGATTGAATCCGTAAGAAGTCTCCGTGAACTGTGTTCATCTGAGCCGAATGATATTTATTAGTTGAACATGACAAATATAACTTACTCTTCTTCTGTCTTTGCTACCGATTGGTACTAAATGAAACCCTCTGCTCTGTATATACATAAATTACACACACACGCGTAGGCAAAGAATACCATGCACTGATTGAATTACTGGCTTGCATACCAGCATAGCACAGCATCTTATGATATCATATTTTATGGTCATATCATTGATACACCACATTAAAATTGGCGACAAGTGATTTGAAAACGTGTAATAATTTAGTGACGACTTAGTGAAAACCGTGCTAAAAAGTGTAATTGAATTGACTATTTTTTTGTGAAAAAAAATTGACTTGATAACCGAATGAACTGTGAGAAAGGGAATAATATCATATCGCCCAAAGGATGTAAATCCTGTGAAAGCTTAAGTGGCTCTTTTAAGAGCACGAAATAAAAGTTGAGAAAAAGCCGACTCTTCCGATTATCAAGATGGGGACAATAGTACAACTGAAATCCTTCGACTGACGATTTTGAAATGTGGACCACCACATTCAAATCTTATTTGGTGGTCAACGAAATTGATGAAGCAGACGCAGCCAACACAGCCAGAATACGTGATATTCTGTTATCCTCACTTGGCCTACCAATAGTAACCTAAATGCATAATTTGCTGTCACCAACGAAACCAGCAACAGTAAATGTGATTTTGGATACGCTCAAGGATCACTACAAACCGGCTCCGAAAGCCATAGCCGAGCGATTCAAATTTATGGAGAGGAGGCAACAAACCGGAGAAAAGGTAAATGAGTTTTTAGCAGCACTCAGAACTCTTGCGACCCACTGTAAATTCAGTGATCTAGAGCAACACTTTCGTGATCAGTTTTTTTGGTTTGAAAAGTGAAAGTGCACCGCGTACACTTTTCACTAAGGACGACAGCGTCTCATTAAAAGATTTACTGTCTTCGGCGGTGGCACAGGAGGCAGCTCAAAGCAGCGCTGCACTCATCAGAAGTAAACACCAGCCCCTGACTATTTCATAACATCCCAAAATTGAAGCGTTCTTAGGCCTAATTTACATGTGGCCAATGTTATTTCAAAAACATTCTGGACACTAAATTTAAAAAAATATTGTAGACATTTTTGCTAAGGCTGGTCAGGACAGGACAAATCTAATTGGTTAATTTGTATTGACCATGTTGCTATAAACGTAATGACAGCAAAATCAAAATGCAACTTAAGTTTTTTAATCGGGTTTTTGTAGTATTGTTTATTAACGATACCTTAATACTTACTAATTTAAATTCTAAAACTCAGTTTCATTCGATATTAGCTAGTTATAGATTTGCGATTACAAACTTTTAAGTGTAAATGCAGCATATTATTTTGCATAATGTTGGGTCAAATTAATACCAGGGGCGTTCCAAATATAACCTAACGAATTTATTATTTTTGATAACTTAGTTGAGATTAAAGATTTCAACCAATTTTACTACGCATAAATTTATGGGAATCCTAAAATCCTACAATTTCATTCGACCCGAATTCAAAATTAACAGATGTGACGTTTTGCCAATTTCATCAGTGTAAAAGCGAAAACTCGTAAATAATAAATTCCGTGTAGTTTTGCGTTACGACAAATCTCCTTTAAATTTGTAATGGAGAAATTAGTAGTTGTGATGAACTCAATAACAAACACGTTCAGGGAAATACCTAGTAAACTGGAGATGTACTTGGCACCTTCTGCATAAACCGCTTTTGGTATCGGCTCGTATTCTAGAGCAACAGTATTTCTGTCGGAATAAGCTGACAAATAATTGGTTTCCGGATACTTTGTTAAATTATTTTCGAGGGTGGTGAAGAGGTCAAAATAATTTCTCAGAGTATTTTTTCTGGCTGCAATAATTTCATTTTTCTCCCACAGGTTTCTCAGCCCCGATTCCGACATAGATTGCAAACCCTTCATAACTACGCATGCGACGGTGCCACCTATGTCACTCAACCAAAAATATGGCTCGACTGACTGCGAAATTTTATAAATTTTGGACAGCACGGTTTTAGATTTCACGGTATACAATCCCAGTTTTATGATTCTTAGGCTGTACATATTGTTCACTAATATAAGGTTTCTTGTTTTCGAAGATAAATTTTCCTTCCAAGTCAACTCGGAGGTTTGTGCCCACTTTTTCAAAGAATTGATTACATTCGGATAGAAGTTCACCACACATTTCACACCTTTAGTGAAGTCAGAACGTCTTGATGTGTTAGTGGTAAATTTGGGCACGCAATTAGACACTTTTCCATGTCTGAAATATAAATCGGTGGAATATTTTTCCCATGCAGACTCAATCATCTCGGTTGTACTTTTGGGAAAGCTAGTATTATCTTGAAAAATATTACCGGAAAATACAGCTGCTTTGTAAACATTATTTGCGTGAATACACCAGAAGCACCACATGCACAAAATAAAATTTCCTGATTTAAACTTAGTACCAATTGTGTCGTCGGAACTGGTGGACTGATCAATCATATTTTTGATGACCACAAATATGTTACGAAAGAAACGTCCAACAAAATATTTTGATTTATGCCGAATTATGTTAGTAAACGTTAGTATTGTCGAAATTAAAATCACCGCTATTCCAACCAGCGACCAGGTTGATGAGGATAGAGGCTCAAAATAAACGTCGTTTAAAGTAATGTTCGTGTAAAGTGAGGCAGACATGAATCCCATTTCTCTTTGTATGGTACCGTCAGACAACCAGATTTTACCATAGAAAATATTATTAGAAGTAGGAGTTGCTCTTGCTATAAAACTACTGAACCAAGTAAACCTTTCTTGTGGAATTGTAAAATTCAAACGTAGGCTGAGAAAATACATTGCGCATAGAGCACCACTGATTTGATATTTATATGAAAACAGGTAGCAAGACTTTTCCAGATTACTTCCTGTTAAATTGAACAAATACGCTTCCTCAAAAAGAATAGGGCTCATGTGCAAGTTTCTCAAATTTACTTCAAAGTTTAAGTTTTTATTCTCTGGATTGAATTGGTCTCCTGGGTGTCTAATAGCAACAGGATATCTGACAATTCGCTCGGAATTACAAAACATACACAAAATTGAGATTTCAGTTGATTCCGGGTTGGAATAAATGATTGTCATGATATTTTCAAATGATATTTCTATAGCACTTAGCCAAGTGGATTTGTATTGATAAATGCTGCCGTTAAATTGGTACATTTGGCTTTCTATCTTTGAATGAAAAATGAAAATGTGAGGTTTAAAACTGAGAAAATGGAAAGGAATGTTAACGATATCGTATTGGATCCATAAATTGCAGTTAGTATACCTTCGTTTCGACAAAAACAGTGTACTTAAGCTGATGTCGTCCAATGAGTTAATGTTAGTAGCGAAAAAGGAAACTGAAGGAGATCCATATCGTTGCTGAACGGTTTTTAGGAATTTATTACAAAATGACTCCATATGAATAGACTGACATGTAGACTTTACGTTTGAACGGATTGAGACAATCATGCATTGACTGGTTTCCGCTATTAATTCGTCAAAATTCGTTAAAGTTTTGGTTCTTGGAACATTTACATTTTCTGCAGCGTTAGTAGTTTTTTTAGAAAACCAAATTAATACACCACAAAACAACAACATTTGTGATTGACTCATTATAAAATGACTTTGTGCTGTTTACTTATTGAGTTTAAGAAACTTTGCACTTTGCACAAGCAAAACTGAAGCTTTAAACATTGAAAATTCTTCTGGAACATTTGAAAGTTTCAATTAAATTGCTATTCTATTAGAGAACTTTAGAGTAGCAACTGATATGTATTATTATAGTCTGCAAAGTTTGGATTTGGAAAACATTCTGATGGGCATTTATTGGGCGTTGTTGGAGTTGGGACTATCTGCTTTTCATTCAAAAATAAATCTAAGGTAGTCGTTAAGCTTAGGAAATAATTTGTTTGAATAGTTAGAACTTTAGTAGGTTTTTAATTCAATTTTTGTCCATTTGTTTAAAAGTGTTTAAGTGTTTAAAATAATAACTCTTTTTGAATGGATCCGTACTACAATAAACTGTTTTAGTAATTCAAATTTTCGTATTGCCACCCTAATAAAAATTTAAACCAGGTAATAAATTAATGAGACCCTAAAATCCACAGGCGACACAACTGCAAAGAGATTTGTTCAAATCTGGAAACGTTGTAAAATACTAAATTCGATAGTTTGAATATTGTTTAGGATTATATTAGCCTTGACGATGTATGTCTGAATAAAGTAAGCTGAGTAGGAACCAAGCGGAAACCAAAAAGAGAACCTAGCATTTGTCTGTAAGCCTATGCAATTAGCTAATGTGTTTTACCTAATAAAATAGCTTTTTGGATTACAAAAATTGAAATTGCTTTTGATATACAGAAGTAGGCAGGGCTTCTGTTCGAGTTTCGAAATTATACAACCACGTTGCTCGAAACGTGATACTACGAAGTTGCTAGAAAAGTGAGTATTTCAATAGAAAAGACTATTGTGATGCTT
>JAQFZH010004117.1:0-12492 GCA_034695485.1 Entomobrya nivalis | reverse complement strand
AACCAAGTATACATTTTATACATTAGTTGTTACGTGTACGTGTAAGTATGAAAGTGTATTAAAATTGTCTGCAAGTCCATGAATAAAAGTCTACTAGCAATGAAGAAAAACCATTCCACGACGCAACTCTTCTTCTAGGGCTGCTGCTGCTGAATGCAAAATAAAAAGGTGAAGAAGAAGACACGCCAACAAGTCAAGAAAGCGAGAGAGAGAGAGACTAGAATAAAAAACGTGAAAAGAAAATGTGGAACTAATTTATGACTCTATTACTGATTAAAATGCCATTGCTTGCTTTGCTACTTGCATGAAAGTGAGTTTATAAAAAATACAGCCTGAGGAGATACACACAGAACAAAATTGTGAAAAAGCTCTCTGATGCCATTTCATTCTTACTGGCCCACCATTTTTTCTCGTATATTTCGGCATTAAGCATGGAAATGGGAAAATTTATGTAGTGTTGTTGTTTGTGCCGAAAAGCAATGGTTATAAAAAGGATAGGGTTAAGCTGTAGCTGCTGTATGCATGTTAATATAGTCGAAACTGAATGCACTATCGACTATATACAAGAAAGTTTACTCACGAAATCTTTGTAAAGTAATCCGGGTTGGTCTGCCGTAGATTCAGGTTTGCATTATTTCTTCATTTTTTATTATGCTTTTCACTAATAAAAAGTAAGTCACGGCTTCTCTGCAGGACTGGATCATGCAATGTTTTGATTTGCTTGTGTGGAATTGTTTATTTTTTCATTTTGCTTGATGGATTTATTCTTTTAAATGTATTCGTGGTTGGTGTAAGGGCCTTCTGGAAGCTTACTGAAAACTGGATAAAAATTGGAAATACCCAAAAGTCCAGATGAAAAATATACATTATCAATAGATCCTTTCATGTATTCCCACATGAATATAATTATTAATTACAGGAACGCGAACGTGTGATTTTCGATTTCAATTTAACTGTCTTGTAATTATTTCATAAGAAATACAAATTATTTTTACATTAGAAATTAATAAATAATAATAATTGTAAGTATAAATGTTTTGTTTTTATAATAAAAAGCACAGGTACATGGTATACATGCATGCTTTTCCATTAAAGTCATTATATCGAAGCCTACTGACATTGAGTCGGATATATATTAATCAAGTTGTAAATTGTAAACACGAAGCGCTGATTAGAATGACAAACATGACATGATGAGTTGCTTTGAAGTTAAATTATTGTATCACTTAATGATGTATCGCTTAGATTTTGTATATATACTACACTTTGCTAGCATCTCTAGTCATCAATTTTGTTCAGCCATCATGTTACGTAGGTATATTTACTTCTCTAGATTGAGTATATCAACATTTTTCACAACATAAAATTACGGCCTGATGTAGTACAGCACATCAACAGTATTTCTTTCTCTAGTATTCATTCATCCATGCATGGATTAGATGCATTCGTCCGTTTTACCCATTTAAAATTCTACTCTATGAACATGGTTTACATGAGTTGCTGAAATTTTAATTAAACCAAATTGATTAAGTTCGTTACAATGATGAAAAAGTATCACTATTTCAGCAACACTAAGCATGAGTTTGTTATTTATTATCGTATTCTCCGTCGACCAGGAAAGGGCAGGGATAAATTTGTAATTAGTACTTTTGAGTATACGCTTAAAATATACCTGTTTGATTTAGTTAAAATATATGATAGCACACATCTGTATTCCGGCGTAAAAATAACTTTTACAGTAGTTTTGTATTAAAATTGATATTGATTCAAATAGCTTCTTTCGTTCCTGCATATTATTTTGATCCTAAATACATCGTTGGAATTTGTAAATATATATTAGTTAAAGTAGGCATCGCATCAGCTTGCTGCAAAATATTTTACTATTTACACTTGAAAGGCTAGGCTGCTGAGCTGGATCACCCATAAACATTATTGCATTTCGTTTACTAGACATTAAGAAACAACTAACGTAATTGTCAAGAAATGTCAGTAAGTCGGTTGGTGTATCATTCGATCCAATCTACAGCAACATCAAATACATTTTATGCCGGTTGGTTTTGTCTCTTTAACATGATTCATTGCTTGAAAAAACTACTCAAAAAAGGCATCTACGTAGCAAAGACAATCGGTGAGTGGATGGTAATGTTGTGATGAACTGTTGTTTCACAACTTTAGATTGGACTGGCTGGGTCTGCTACTTTTTTCTCACACTACATGAATATTTTACAAACGAAACTGTGCATAAGTAATATAAAGTAGCCAACAAGACAACAAGAGACAATATTTTGTTAAAAACAGGTGGAGTCACTCAGCTCCTGATATTACAGTGATATCGAATTGATCCCGCCAGCAAACTAGCTAAGAAATTTTACTGCACGAAAACCCGAAAGTCCTTTTTGTTACATGGAAAAAGTCTCTATCCGTCTCCATCATCATCTCTTTTAACTTTTTTTTCTGGTCACTTCATAATGAAAAGCGTATTAAATACATTCCAACCTTTACTAAAAAAGATACATCCACTTTCCACTATCTGTTATGTTGATACTGAGAAAAAAAAGTTACAGCAAGGTGAGCATAATTTGAACTTGTGTGATTCTAACAAGCTAGAAATACATGGGCACGTTTCTGCATACATATATATTCACATGTATATATGCAAGTAAATAGTATTACGGTTTACGGTGGATTCAGCTCTCGTTGTGTGGTCGTAAATCAGGACTTGAGTAGTCACTTCAAGCAATAAATCATTATATAGTTTTTTCTTGTTTTGGATTTTCTGTTTCTTAAAAAAATGTATGGACATTCGTGTATTTGGTTCGGTTTGTTAGATCTGATCTTTGAGACCCAACACATGAGAAACGTTTGTAGATGCATTATAGCAAGTACATCATTTATTGTCTTGAATCGTGCCCAAAGCCTGTACATTTTTTTTTACATAATATTCTATATTCCATGGTTTTCCATTGTTATTGTTAAAATTGTCCGAGCTAGGCTAAAACCCATTTTTGATTACTTTGCTTACGTACGTAATAGACTTTTACACTGAAATAAAATAAATTTTATCAGGTTTAATTGTATTTCTCCTACGTTTACAAAGATGACTTACTTTTCATCAAAATTACTTGTTTTAAAATCCATAAACCATAAAATAAAATTTCCTACTTGTCCTTATGCTAGCATATCCCTTTGAGACCTGTGGCTGACTGACTCCAATTGTTTCCAGATTGCTAATATCATCGTTGCAATCATTTTTAAAAAAAACCTCTTACTTGCTCGAGCAGCAAAGAAGAACTAACGAATGAAAGCAAAGGGCATTTTTGCTTTTGTTCTTGTATAAGTGGAGGACAGTTCAACCAGGTTTTGCTTCATTTTTGGTGCGGTGTATTTGTGGGATAGTCGACCGTCAGATTCTCTTGTGACTATGTTATATAAGTATAGTGACGATGATTACGTTGATTCAACTACTTTTACTACTTCTCCTTTTTCCGTTTATGACGAGCAAGTACATAAGCCGCTTTAGGTTCCACACCGGTCCCTGTAGTAATCTAGTCTTCTAGCAATTCTGGAGAACGAGCTTTGCATACTCAATGAATTGGCAACACAATATGAACTGTGGTGTTGGTGGTAATACTATATGCATGCGTGCACGTTTTCATGATCATTCCAATCATGTTGCTTGATGACGAAGCACTTTCGTTTTATAGATAGAAGAGAGGAGAAAGGAAAAAGGAGCACACGCAATCAAGCTGCTGAAGACTATTATGATGCGATGATGGTTACAAACATCTGACGTGCATCTACAGCCTCAAAATATATGGCTTGTATGTGATGTGATGATGATGTCGGTGTTGTGTTATGCATTATATTAATTTTATATGCGCATTTAATATTATTGCTGTGTTGTTATTATTATGATGGTGCTGCTGCTG
The DNA here is from genome assembly GCA_034695485.1 of Entomobrya nivalis. Taxonomy (NCBI): domain Eukaryota; kingdom Metazoa; phylum Arthropoda; class Collembola; order Entomobryomorpha; family Entomobryidae; genus Entomobrya; species Entomobrya nivalis. The sequence goes on along the minus strand of JAQFZH010004117.1, from coordinate 8,563 downwards.
TTGTTCATATTTAATTGTAAAACTGAAGATGACTACGGGCTAGTCCAGTATACAAAATGTGTGTGAAGTAAATAATAATAAGAATGTAATGATAATCGAAATAATAATATCATGGAAAATATTCACAGGAGGTTTGAAGACAGGATTCGGATTATTATAATAATTATTTTGTGATGATAAGAAGGGAAAGATAGAAGATCTCTCATTCAACTCATCCGAATGAAAAACCACACCACACCACCGCGACCACTAAAACTCGCCATTTCAAGCATATCGGTGTAGCAGAAGCAGTCTACTATATTTCATATCATCCAATCGGAGCATCGGCTTATGAACGATTTTTTCTAATGATCGTCACATTGTGTTGGATACGATACATCATTCATCCACTTTGAAAAGTAGAACATTTATGAACATGAATGCGATATTTGATGTTCCTTTCCTTCTGGAAATACACCGCCACCACTTATATTTGTGCGGGCAAAAATGTTACATGTTCATTAGTCTGGTTTTTGTTGTTCTAAGAAATTTATAATCTTGCAATAATAAGTTTTTGATTCTTTTTTAGACAGATTGAGGATAATTGGTTTTCTTTTTTATAATTAACATGTTTTAATTACTAACTGCTTTCATTTTGTTCATAAAATGAACATCTGTCAGTGTCAAGCTTGTAAATGTACTAAGCTAATGGATTATATAAAAAAAAATTGCTCACTGCATTACATGAGTACATGACTTGCAATGGCGTTTTTTTTATAAAAATGCACAACCATAAGTTTAAGAAAACAAAAGCAGGTAACAATTTGTAGTATAATTTTTTCCGCTAACTGGTATTTTTTCTGGTATGCAAGGTATTATTAACTTGTTTAAATTATATATGCGTGCATATCATTTTCGATTTGCTTGTGGATAAACACGAATTAGTCTTCGCAAGCATAGTGGTTTAAATAATTTGCCTTCATTTCTCTGCCCTGGTCTGCCCTGGCAGGCTGTGAAGTTAAAGTTGAAAGTCACTCTACCAACCAACATTAAATTCTATGAATGCGGTATGATGATAAAGATGACAGTGCAAAAGCATATCCATGCAAAAATGTTTCTGAACAAAAAAATCATGTAAGTAGCTGAAAGATGTGAGTTATCTCTCTATCCTGATTTTTTCTTCCTGTCTACCACTGCCTCATCCCTAAAGTTCAGAACCTCCCGGGGGTGTGTTCAGCAACAAAATAGTATACATTAAAGGTTTGCAATCACCTAATGCATATATTTCTCCTTTACATCTAAAAACTAGAAAATTATCGATTACTATAAACATCATTTCCAATTCCTCCTTCGTCCTCTTCCTGTGAAATTTCCAGATAGTTGGGTTTGAGAAAAAAGCTAGTTTGCTGTTTAATTTAAATTAAAACTGCAAGGCAGAGTTTATCAAACCCATGCTCTTGTGCAATCTTTTTGCTTTTTTGAAAGTATTTAGATCAGGAATGAAAATCAGTTTATTCTGTGTGTGACTTTCATTATCATCACAAAGAAAATGGGGTGTGCAGAGTGTAGACTATTCATTAAACATTTTTCTTTTCTTTTTTTCTGTGATATCTTTCTAAAAAACATGGCTAAAATCCAATGAAACCGTTCATGCAATGTCGATGTGAGTTAAAAATGCATACATGCATATTATGCATGCCGTGGTCGTTCGTATCGTGGTTTGATTTTTGGTATAGCGCTACTTATTATGTGTGTAAGTAGGAGTTGCTTATTGTAAAAGAAGTAACTACAGTAGTAAGTGTAAGTGATCGCTCTTGTGGTTGCTGAGCGGACTAGTTTTTTTTTTCTACTTGTATATTTCTTCTATTTTGTTGATTGTGTGTGTGTGTGTGTAGTTTATTGTGTGAAGAACAACGAAAACCTTCAATTATGTCCAACTTTAATTTCTATGCTTGTCTGCCTCTCTATTTGAGCTGGCTGTTTTCTCCATGGAATGATTAATGATTATAAAATTATCTAGGGCTTATCAATTCTTTTCGTCTTCTCAAAAAACAGACTTTACATGCACACACACCAAGACAAGATTTTTAGATTAGGTTTGCTATATACCAACCATGATGTTGTAAGAAAGAAGGTTGCTGCAGTGTGCACTGCAACACTACATTGCTACCGTTGCTATTATTTTAGATTGGTGGTGATCCAAAACAAGCAAAAAGGAAATTCTTCTGAACATACCATTGAATTACATGACGATTTTTTTTACATTGAAGGCCTTTTCCTCCGTATAAACCACCAATTAATACGGTTATACACCACAGCTGATTTAAATTCTGCAGCTGTCTCATTCAAAAAAAAGCACTAGCAAGTATTGTAAGCTGACATTGTGTTGTTTGGCATACAAAAATATAGAAAATGCTTTCATAAGCGTCACAGAGTAAACTGATTTTCAAACCGAAAAAAATTGAGAGAGAAAATTTAAGCTGGTGTAATTTTTGTTCTGGTTGCATGTGGCATGCAACAATTTTTGAGCTGTTTTTTTCTCAGTTCATTTCTCAAATGCTCACTTCAGAAAACTTTTTTTTGTTTCGCATCCGTCGTCCTCCTCCTCGAGCGTAATATCTGTATAAAAATTTAATGCAAAGTAATGGGATGATTATAGGTGTGTATTAAACAACCGATCAAAACATGTTACAACTATTTTCTTTTCTGTGTGGTGGTGGTATGTTGTTGCAAGATCAATGGTAAAATGTAAAAAATATACATCTCACTTACTCACATGGCTGGTATTTTGCCCTGAAACAAATACCCGGCTTAAGTTTAGTATTTCGTTCTTTAGATTTTTTGACTGACTGTTATACTAGTTATTCTGATAAGTATCCTAGTTGAGAAAAAACCCGTCGGCAATTTGTGATAAATGCAAAATGCTATTGGTAGTGGTTAGTTGGTGGAACCTTTGACTATTCTAGTGTAACAAAAAGGGGCGAAGAAAAAAAAACCTTGTTAAGATCTGACTAACTGGTAAAAGAAGTTATAACAATAATCACGTACCATGCCACATACACACTCATACGTATCATCAAAAAGGAATCATAATCACATCATGCTTTAAGAAATCATTCTTACCTCATTTTAAATATTTATTATGTAAATAATCCATTGAGTCAATCTATTTTTGACAGCCATATTTTTTAAATATGAACACCATCAATCAATTTCAGTTTTCTCAGCATTCGGTCTTCTTTTTCCTTAAAATGGTGCTTACATCATGTCTTCGGATCCCAATTTAACACTGATTTATAACAGGTATTCATTGAATTTAACAACTATCTGCGCACTGTGTATAAATAAGCACTTGATTTCACTGTCGTAGCATCATCATCATCATGCTTATCGGTACTCCCGCTGTTACACAAAGACTTTTTTTAAAGTTAAAATTTACGTGCCCTTTTGTTGGTTCGGTGTGATGGACGGAATAAGAAAACGAAGGCGATATGATAGGACGTATTTCGTGTAGAAATAGTAAGTAAGGAGGTTCATATAAATAAGCTAAGGGAAATCTTCAAAGTGGCAACGAGGTGTCAGTTTAGAGCCGAAGGGCTACAAAAAAAGCATAAATTTCATGAGAAGATGTGAAGTTCAGAAGTGAAACTTAATTCAGTCATGGTATAAAGTGAATCCTTTTATCTAGTGTCTAAAAGCTCAAACGAGAGATGCTCATAATAAAAGGAGGAGGCCTTCAAGTCATCAGACACCAACCCTTCTTTATTTTGAACATTGCTCCAACAGGTGCCATTGTTAGTACAGATAGTAGCTGAAGACGCAAGGGCATACGAAGGGAGACTCCTTTTTATAAAAATGCCTACATATTTGTGTAAGTTTCCAGTAAATTCTCATCTTGTTTGGAAAAAGAAAGAAACAGCAGCAGCAGTCAAACGAGCAAGAAGCCACAACAATAAGATGAAAAACTGCTAAAAAGGAAAAGTATTTAAAATCAAATTATTTATAAAACGTAAAAAAAGGGTCAGGGTGGTCCTTATCTCATTTGTAGAATACCTACCGACTCAACTTATTTCTCATTTTTTCTTTCTTCATTTCCATTCTAAATTTATCCCTTAAAAATGCATGTGTTGTGTGCAAACAGGAGCAAGCTATAAATATATATGATGAAAATGAGGGAGAAGTCAAACGAAGAAAAAAAAGAAAATTATTTATACGTTCATATATTATGCAGTCCTTTAATAAATCTGGTGCTTGTTTCCCCCTTCTTCTATTTCAACTCTCAGGTTCTTCTATTCTATTCACTGTTTGTTCCTTCATTATTACCTGGTTTGTTGGAGGAAGGTGTCCATTTCTCTCACTGGTAAAAATATCCATGTGGAACAGGGACTCGATCGCACACAATGACTGAAGCCAGTGGAGTTATGGAATGAATCAAAATCTACTTTTTTGTATAAAAAGAGAGTCCAATGTTAAGGACGTGGCTATACTATCTGTACAATGCTTCATACCCATGCCGTCATGTGAAACCCTTGTTATTTTGGTTGCCTGTTGAGAAGGTATATCGGGTGAAATCTGTGAAAATTCAAGGTTTTCAGGTTTTGTACACAACATTGTAACAATGAAATTTGAGAGTGCATTTTAAAAATTGGAAACAACGCCAGTTGGGGATCTATCATGATGAAGAACTTTTTTTATCTAATAATATGGATCTTTTATCTTTACATGTCACTCTCTAAATACTGAGGTGGACAACCCAACAGCAAAATCCAGGCACCATCATTTCCAAAATCAGCATTGGCATCAGAGGGACCTTTAATATGAACGATTGTACTATTGTTCGTGAAATTTTATCTGCCCGAAATGTTATTGTGGTTCAGAAAGTTGAATAGTTGATTTATCCGTAAAAATCAGTAGTATGTATAGCATGGACACTACTTTTCCACCTGAACTTTTGAGTGAGTACTGTGAGTACAATAATTAACGTCTATTGTATTGCTCTATTGCTGCCATCGTTTTGTATTTATTTGTTCATCTAACGGAACTTCTTATAAGTGTGGTGTGACGTAATACGAAGAAAACCTTTTGATTTCATTCACACACACTTCATAAACATAAAGGGTTCCATTCGCGTCCTGAGTTATTTTCCTTTTCTGTTGATTTATTACAAGATAATATAAGTACATATACACACCATTATTATTAATAATACTTTCTAGTCATCATCATGCTCGTATTATTTCCAAAAGCCGGCAAAACATTCAAGGCAGTTTATCCGCACGCGTGTTTGGAAGTTGGATGAGAATCTTAACTACCCACTTTTGGTTTAGGCCAACATACCTAGAATACCCGCCTGTTCAATTCTCCTACTAATAGCGCTGCTGTGCATTCGCATCGACTCATACGGCAACCAGTCCAATAATAAATACTTCATATATCACATTGCATACTACCCATTCCACTCACAGCAAAAATGTAATAAATTCTCCGCTCTTCAACAAAGCCAAAAGCACATTACATTTTTGGCAAAACAGAGTACGTGAAGCCGAGGATATTTTTCATATGAGACACACTATGCGAGAATCGGAACCTTAGAAGCGAAAATGTTGAGGAATACAAATTCCATTTCTCTTGCCCCCGAACATTTCCAATTCTTTTCTCTGAACAATTTTTTGATATATAATGTGCATACAAGTACGGAAGAGAAACTGAAGAAGAGGGAGGAAGAAGAAACAGACGGTGCTGAGCATCACATTCTTCTTTATATTAAACTTCACAGTATAATTTTTTTTTCTTATTTCTCAAGTACATATTTTCACATGTTACATTATTTTTTTGAAACGATGAAATACTGCCATGCATGTCGCACTCCTATAGTATATCAACTATCTGTTTTATATGAACGCACACATACAGACCAAGGAAGAAGGACCCAAAAAAGACCTATTCTCTGTCTCTCTACTTCCCTGCCTAATGCAATCATACAACTACGAGAGAGAGAGAGAGAGGGGCAAGTGAAGTAGAAGATCATCATCACTGTATTGTGCCTCTACTCTCTTCGTATTTAGTGGTGCGGTGATAGTGATGGTGGTTGTTGGAGTAAGTATAAAGCAACATCAGAAGCAGTCTTGAGTCTTGTACAAAAAAACTGATGATAAATAGTGTCCCCATGAGTTACGACATGTCAAAAATTTTATTCCGAATCGTGATAGATGTGCTCTATGCTGTCTCCATATTTATTATATAGTTTTTTTCTACAAGTGTATTGGAATTGGAATGGATGGAATAAGTAGAAGAATAGCTAAGGATGGAAAGCAGGGAATGGATGAATGGTAGTTTACTTTCTATGTTGCATCACTTTACGCTAGATACTTAGAGGAAAATAGTATATACACAAAAAAAAAATTATAATATGAATGTCGGGTCGATGAGAGCACGCGGTTTGGTGCGGTGCCATGCATCGTTCTAGAGGCTGTTGTAATGATGATGATGATGATGACGATGGCGGTGGGGTGGAGGTATTAAAATGACACAATGCAATGGAAGAAGATGAAAATGATGATGCGCCCTTGTAAACCAATTCCTAAAGCTTATTTACTTTGTTTGGAAGGCTTGTCTTTCGAATACTTTATCACATAATATATGAATAAATGTATGTAGCAAGTAAGGTGACATGCACACATTGCCAACAAACAGCGCAGCGCTGTACTGGTGATGATTATAATAGTTCGTATTATTGTACCACCTAAATTATGCAATGAAATTATGACGAAAACTTTGACTGATGATGCGCTGATAATGATGACCCTCTCTGAGAACCCTTTTTGTAGTGCCGCTACCGCAACCACTAGCGCCTGGCATTTTAAGAACATTACTATATGATAGTCACTACCACATAAGTATATTTAAAAGGACCTTCCTTCTATTCAGGCCCTATCTGTTTTGGACTGTTCCCTTTTCCTATCTTTTTTCTTTCCTATTTTTTCGACATTATCTTCCCAGAGATTTTTCTTTTGGCTTGTGCAGCCTCTTTCTTGCTGGCTCTTGACTCGCAGAGTATAATGACGACGATACATGGTAATGGTAATACTAGAATGAATACTACTAAAAACAAATAGCAGGCTCACACACACACAACTCAAAAAGCTTCTCATATATCATCATGAGTTGTCGTGCTACAAAAAGAAATATATTTCACTCCTTTTTGAACATGCCATATTTTCATCATATAAAAATATAATAATACACACTGCACACAAACACCCAATGAGAGGGAAAATAAAAATGTACAAGAAAGAGAATTTTTTATAATATGAAGAAAGAGGAATGCATGCTTTTCTACTTACTACACTTCCTCCATTTTTCTCCATCCATACTTTTTTCATACTTCTGGTAATACTTCCAAAACCATACTTCTCCTTTTCATAGTTGTTTTTTTCTTGGCTCCCACTCCATATTGCAATTTTCTTGGTAAATACAAACAGAATCCATCCTGCTATTTTTCTTCTCTCACATACAGCTACTGTTGTTGTGCCTCTTTTTTTTCTTTAAAAAAAGTCCGACCAACCGAAAAAAAAAAGAATAAAAAGTAAGCAAATTCCTTTCTCAAACTTAGTATGTGGATTCAAGACAGGCATAATGTGTTTACACAATATATTATATTTGAGCTTGGTGTGTGAAAATTATTGTAGCAGTAGCATCTACGCTGTTAGTAAAAAAGTAAAAGTGAGTCTTGGGATGAAGCATGGCTCCGGCTTTGTAACCGGAGAGTCGCAGAAAAGCCTTGATGATGAAGTGAAGCCACATATAACGAACAAATCAGCAGTTGAATGAGCATCCACAAACGCAACGAGAAGGAATCATCATTATAAAACATTATAAATGAATATATGGCATTTTCTTTCTTAGGCCCGTGCCGTGCCATCGCCATCCTCATCGTCATCACCACATACATATGGTTGTTTTGGTGTTTTAGACAGAAACTAACGATGAGAATGTTGCTGCTGGAGCCAAAGGATTCTCTAAACCCATTTATGTTTATCCCTGTTGCTGCCACCGCCGTACGTACAAGAAATAGTAATGCGAAATGTCTTGGATCATTTGGACTGGAATTCCGGCAAAATAGGCTATCCTACATATAAAATACCTATGGAGGAGTTACAATACCTACTATAATGCTTTATTTAAGGACTTATGACTAACTCATCACACAATACAAAATAAAGTAGAGTTATTTCTTTATATACACTTTCATTTTCATCATTATTCCTTGTTGTGTGTGTGCTGTCGAGGCATTAGTTATTTACGGAGTTATGTCGTTGTGGAAGGGTAGCAGCAGTGTGTTGTACGCGCAAAGATGATCTAAGGTTACATTGCCGCTGGAATACTAAAACGGATGTAAAATGTGAAAACGGATAACGTATGTCTACAAGCATGTAGTATACCTATCATCGGCAATCCATGCCGCGTCTTTTCATGTTTCATCTCATCATTCCTTACATATTATCATTATCGTTATATTGTGTAATAATAGCCAACAACGTTATATTGTAATCGATATGCATATATTGCTATGAATTTCCAGAGA